>JALMGJ010000169.1:0-63864 GCA_023362775.1 Charina bottae | reverse complement strand
TAAATTCAACCCGAATCTCATGGCGGACTTCGTTTTTCAATTTGACCTGATTCGGGCCGGTCCATCCCCGGGAGGTTTTCTGACTCCGCGGTCAGGAAATTTTTGATTTTTGGGCCAAAAATTATGCCGTCCAAATCAAGCATCCAAAGTGCTTCTAAGCCTTAAATTCAACCCCGAATCTAATGGCGGACTTCGTTTTTCAATTTGACTTATTCCGGCCGGCCCATCCCGGGAGGTTTTCCTGACTCCGCGGTCAGGAAATTTTTGATTTTTGGGCCAAAAATTATGCCGTCCCAATCAGCATCCAAAGTGCTCTAAGCCTTAAATTCAACCCCGAATCTCATGGCGGACTTCGTTTTTCATTTGACCTGATTCGGTCCGGCCCATCCGGGAGGTTTTCCTGAGTCCGCGGTCAGGAAATTTTTGATTTTTGGGCCAAAAATTATGCCGTCCCAAATCAAGCATCCAAAAGTGCTTCTAAGCCTTAAATTCAACCCCGAATCTAATGGCGGACTTCGTTTTTCAATTTGACCTGATTCGGGCCGACCCAGCCCGGGAGGTTTTCCTGACTCCGCGGTCAGGAAATTTTTGATTTTTGGGCCAAAAATTATGCCGTCCCAAATCAAGCATCCAAAAGTGCTTCTAAGCCTTGAATTCAACCCTGAATCTCATGGCGGACTTCGTTTTTCAATTTGACCTGATTCGGGCCGGCCCATCCCGGGAGGTTTTCCTGACTCCGCGGTCAGGAAATTTTTGATTTTTGGGCCAAAAATTATGCCGTCCCAAATCAAGCATCCAAAAGTGCTTCTAAGCCTTAAATTCAACCCCGAATCTCATGGCGGACTTCGTTTTTCAATTTGACCTGATTCGGGCCGGCCCAGCCCGGGAGGTTTTCCTGACTCCGCGGTCAGGAAATTTTTGATTTTTGGGCCAAAAATTATGCCGTCCCAAATCAAGCATCCAAAGTGCTTCTAAGCCTTAAATTCAACCCCGAATCTCATGGCGGACTTCGTTTTTCAATTTGACCTGATTCGGGCCGGCCCATCCGGGAGGTTTTCCTGAGTCCGCGGTCAGGAAATTTTTGATTTTTGGGCCAAAAATTATGCCGTCCCAAATCAAGCATCCAAAAGTGCTTCTAAGCCTTAAATTCAACCCCGAATCTAATGGCGGACTTCGTTTTTCAATTTGACCTGATTCGGGCCGACCCAGCCCGGGGGGTTTTCCTGACTCCGCGGTCAGGAAATTTTTGATTTTTTGGCCAAAATTTATGCCGTCCCAAATCAAGCATCCAAAAGTGCTTCTAAGCCTTAAATTCAACCCCGAATCTCATGGCGGACTTCGTTTTTCAATTTGACCTGATTCGGGCCGGCCCAGCCCGGGAGGTTTTCCTGACTCTGCCGTCAGGAAATTTTTAATTTTTGGGCCAAAAATTATGCCGTCCCAAATCAAGCATCCAAAAGTGCTTCTAAGCCTTAAATTCAACCCCGAATCTCATGGCGGACTTCGTTTTTCAATTTGACCTGATTCGGGCCGGCCCAGCCCGGGAGGTTTTCCTGACTCTGCCGTCAGGAAATTTTTGTTTTTTGGGCCAAAAATTATGCCGTCCCAAATCAAGCATCCAAAAGTGCTTCTAAGCCTTAAATTCAATCCCGAATCTCATGGCGGACTTTGTTTTTCAATTTGACCTGATTCGGGCCGGCCCAGCCCGGGAGGTTTTCCTGACTCCGCGGTCAGGAAATTTTTGATTTTTGGGCCAAAAATTATGCCGTCCCAAATCAAGCATCCAAAAGTGCTTCTAAGCCTTAAATTCAACCCCGAATCTCATGGCGGACTTCGTTTTTCAATTTGACCTGATTCGGGCCGGCCCATCCCGGGAGGTTTTCCTGACTCCGCGGTCAGGAAATTTTTGATTTTTGGGCCAAAAATTATGCCGTCCCAAATCAAGCATCCAAAAGTGCTTCTAAGCCTTAAATTCAACCCCGAATCTCATGGCGGACTTCGTTTTTCAATTTGACCTGATTCGGGCCGGCCCAGCCCGGGAGGGTTTCCTGACTCCGCGGTCAGGAAATTTTTGATTTTTGGGCCAAAAATTATGCCGTCCCAAATCAAGCATCCAAAAGTGCTTCTAAGCCTTAAATTCAACCCTGAATCTCATGGCGGACTTCGTTTTTCAATTTGACCTGATTCGGGCCGGCCCAGCCCGGGGGGTTTTCCTGAATCCGCGGTCAGGAAATTTTTGATTTTTGGGCCAAAAATTATGCCGTCCAAAATCAAGCATCCAAAAGTGCTTCTAAGCCTTAAATTCAACCCCGAATCTCATGGCGGACTTCGTTTTTCAATTTGACCTGATTCGGGCCGGCCCAGCCCGGGAGGTTTTCCTGACTCTGCCGTCAGGAAATTTCTGATTTTTGGGCCAAAAATTATGCCGTCCCAAATCAAGCATCCAAAAGTGCTTCTAAGCCTTAAATTCAACCCCGAATCTCATGGCGGACTTCGTTTTTCAATTTGACCTGATTCGGGCCGGCCCAGCCCGGGAGGTTTTCCTGACTCCGCGGTCAGGAAATTTTTGATTTTTGGGCCAAAAATTATGCCGTCCCAAATCAAGCATCCAAAAGTGCTTCTAAGCCTTAAATTCAACCCCGAATCTCATGGCGGACTTCGTTTTTCAATTTGACCTGATTCGGGCCGGCCCAGCCCGGGGGGTTTTCCTGACTCTGCGGTCAGGAAATTTTTGATTTTTGGGCCAAAAATTATGCCGTCCCAAATCAAGCATCCAAAGTGCTTCTAAGCCTTAAATTCAACCCCGAATCTCATGGCGGACTTCGTTTTTCAATTTGACCTGATTCGGTCCGGCCCAGCCCGGGTGGTTTTCCTGACTCCGCGGTAAGGAAATTTTTGGTTTTTGGGCCAAAAATTATGCCGTCCCAAATCAAGCATCCAAAAGTGCTTCTAAGCCTTAAATTCAACCCCGAATCTCATGGCGGACTTCGTTTTTCAATTTGACCTGATTCGGGCCGGTCCATCCCGGGAGGTTTTCCTGACTCCGCGGTCAGGAAATTTTTGATTTTTGGGCCAAAAATTATGCCGTCCCAAATCAAGCATCCAAAGTGCTTCTAAGCCTTAAATTCAACCCCGAATCTAATGGCGGACTTCGTTTTTCAATTTGACTTATTCCGGCCGGCCCAGCCCGGGAGGTTTTCCTGACTCCGCGGTCAGGAAATTTTTGATTTTTGGGCCAAAAATTATGCCGTCCCAAATCAAGCATCCAAAGTGCTTCTAAGCCTTAAATTCAACCCCGAATCTCATGGCGGACTTCGTTTTTCAATTTGACCTGATTCGGTCCGGCCCATCCGGGAGGTTTTCCTGAGTCCGCGGTCAGGAAATTTTTGATTTTTGGGCCAAAAATTATGCCGTCCCAAATCAAGCATCCAAAAGTGCTTCTAAGCCTTAAATTCAACCCCGAATCTAATGGCGGACTTCGTTTTTCAATTTGACCTGATTCGGGCCGACCCAGCCCGGGAGGTTTTCCTGACTCCGCGGTCAGGAAATTTTTGATTTTTGGGCCAAAAATTATGCCGTCCCAAATCAAGCATCCAAAAGTGCTTCTAAGCCTTGAATTCAACCCCGAATCTCATGGCGGACTTCGTTTTTCAATTTGACCTGATTCGGGCCGGCCCATCCCGGGAGGTTTTCCTGACTCCGCGGTCAGGAAATTTTTGATTTTTGGGCCAAAAATTATGCCGTCCCAAATCAAGCATCCAAAAGTGCTTCTAAGCCTTAAATTCAACCCCGAATCTCATGGCGGACTTCGTTTTTCAATTTGACCTGATTCTGGCCGGCCCAGCCCGGGAGGTTTTCCTGACTCCGCGGTCAGGAAATTTTTGATTTTTGGGCCAAAAATTATGCCGTCCCAAATCAAGCATCCAAAGTGCTTCTAAGCCTTAAATTCAACCCCGAATCTCATGGCGGACTTCGTTTTTCAATTTGACCTGATTCGGGCCGGCCCATCCGGGAGGTTTTCCTGAGTCCGCGGTCAGGAAATTTTTGATTTTTGGGCCAAAAATTATGCCGTCCCAAATCAAGCATCCAAAAGTGCTTCTAAGCCTTAAATTCAACCCCGAATCTCATGGCGGACTTCGTTTTTCAATTTGACCTGATTCGGGCCGGCCCAGCCCGGGAGGGTTTCCTGACTCCGCGGTCAGGAAATTTTTGATTTTTGGGCCAAAAATTATGCCGTCCCAAATCAAGCATCCAAAAGTGCTTCTAAGCCTTAAATTCAACCCTGAATCTCATGGCGGACTTCGTTTTTCAATTTGACCTGATTCGGGCCGGCCCAGCCCGGGGGGTTTTCCTGAATCCGCGGTCAGGAAATTTTTGATTTTTGGGCCAAAAATTATGCCGTCCAAAATCAAGCATCCAAAAGTGCTTCTAAGCCTTAAATTCAACCCCGAATCTCATGGCGGACTTCGTTTTTCAATTTGACCTGATTCGGGCCGGCCCAGCCCGGGAGGTTTTCCTGACTCTGCCGTCAGGAAATTTCTGATTTTTGGGCCAAAAATTATGCCGTCCCAAATCAAGCATCCAAAAGTGCTTCTAAGCCTTAAATTCAACCCCGAATCTCATGGCGGACTTCGTTTTTCAATTTGACCTGATTCGGGCCGGCCCAGCCCGGGAGGTTTTCCTGACTCCGCGGTCAGGAAATTTTTGATTTTTGGGCCAAAAATTATGCCGTCCCAAATCAAGCATCCAAAAGTGCTTCTAAGCCTTAAATTCAACCCCGAATCTCATGGCGGACTTCGTTTTTCAATTTGACCTGATTCGGGCCGGCCCAGCCCGGGGGGTTTTCCTGACTCTGCGGTCAGGAAATTTTTGATTTTTGGGCCAAAAATTATGCCGTCCCAAATCAAGCATCCAAAGTGCTTCTAAGCCTTAAATTCAACCCCGAATCTCATGGCGGACTTCGTTTTTCAATTTGACCTGATTCGGTCCGGCCCAGCCCGGGTGGTTTTCCTGACTCCGCGGTAAGGAAATTTTTGGTTTTTGGGCCAAAAATTATGCCGTCCCAAATCAAGCATCCAAAAGTGCTTCTAAGCCTTAAATTCAACCCCGAATCTCATGGCGGACTTCGTTTTTCAATTTGACCTGATTCGGGCCGGTCCATCCCGGGAGGTTTTCCTGACTCCGCGGTCAGGAAATTTTTGATTTTTGGGCCAAAAATTATGCCGTCCCAAATCAAGCATCCAAAGTGCTTCTAAGCCTTAAATTCAACCCCGAATCTAATGGCGGACTTCGTTTTTCAATTTGACTTATTCCGGCCGGCCCAGCCCGGGAGGTTTTCCTGACTCCGCGGTCAGGAAATTTTTGATTTTTGGGCCAAAAATTATGCCGTCCCAAATCAAGCATCCAAAGTGCTTCTAAGCCTTAAATTCAACCCCGAATCTCATGGCGGACTTCGTTTTTCAATTTGACCTGATTCGGTCCGGCCCATCCGGGAGGTTTTCCTGAGTCCGCGGTCAGGAAATTTTTGATTTTTGGGCCAAAAATTATGCCGTCCCAAATCAAGCATCCAAAAGTGCTTCTAAGCCTTAAATTCAACCCCGAATCTAATGGCGGACTTCGTTTTTCAATTTGACCTGATTCGGGCCGACCCAGCCCGGGAGGTTTTCCTGACTCCGCGGTCAGGAAATTTTTGATTTTTGGGCCAAAAATTATGCCGTCCCAAATCAAGCATCCAAAAGTGCTTCTAAGCCTTGAATTCAACCCCGAATCTCATGGCGGACTTCGTTTTTCAATTTGACCTGATTCGGGCCGGCCCATCCCGGGAGGTTTTCCTGACTCCGCGGTCAGGAAATTTTTGATTTTTGGGCCAAAAATTATGCCGTCCCAAATCAAGCATCCAAAGTGCTTCTAAGCCTTAAATTCAACCCCGAATCTCATGGCGGACTTCGTTTTTCAATTTGACCTGATTCGGGCCGGCCCATCCGGGAGGTTTTCCTGAGTCCGCGGTCAGGAAATTTTTGATTTTTGGGCCAAAAATTATGCCGTCCCAAATCAAGCATCCAAAAGTGCTTCTAAGCCTTAAATTCAACCCCGAATCTAATGGCGGACTTCGTTTTTCAATTTGACCTGATTCGGGCCGACCCAGCCCGGGAGGTTTTCCTGACTCCGCGGTCAGTAAATTTTTGATTTTTGGGCCAAAAATTATGCCGTCCCAAATCAAGCATCCAAAGTGCTTCTAAGCCTTAAATTCAACCCCGAATCTCATGGCGGACTTCGTTTTTCAATTTGACCTGATTCGGACCGGCCCAGCCGGGGGGTTTTCCTGACTCCGCGGTCAGGAAATTTTTGATTTTTTGGCCAAAATTTATGCCGTCCCAAATCAAGCATCCAAAAGTGCTTCTAAGCCTTAAATTCAACCCCGAATCTCATGGCGGACTTCGTTTTTCAATTTGACCTGATTCGGGCCGGCCCAGCCCGGGAGGTTTTCCTGACTCTGCCGTCAGGAAATTTTTGATTTTTGGGCCAAAAATTATGCCGTCCCAAATCAAGCATCCAAAAGTGCTTCTAAGCCTTAAATTCAATCCCGAATCTCATGGCGGACTTCGTTTTTCAATTTGACCTGATTCGGGCCGGCCGAGCCCGGGAGGTTTTCCTGACTCCGCGGTCAGGAAATTTTTGATTTTTGGGCCAAAAATTATGCCGTCCCAAATCAAGCATCCAAAAGTGCTTCTAAGCCTTAAATTCAACCCCGAATCTCATGGCGGACTTCGTTTTTCAATTTGACCTGATTCGGGCCGGCCCAGCCCGGGAGGTTTTCCTGACTCCGCGGTCAGGAAATTTTTGATTTTTGGGCCAAAAATTATGCCGTCCCAAATCAAGCATCCAAAAGTGCTTCTAAGCCTTAAATTCAACCCCGAATCTCATGGCGGACTTCGTTTTTCAATTTGACCTGATTCGGGCCGGCCCAGCCCGGGAGGTTTTCCTGACTCTGCCGTCAGGAAATTTTTGATTTTTGGGCCAAAAATTATGCCGTCCCAAATCAAGCATCCAAAAGTGCTTCTAAGCCTTAAATTCAACCCCGAATCTCATGGCGGACTTCGTTTTTCAATTTGACCTGATTCGGGCCGGCCCAGCCCGGGAGGTTTTCCTGACTCCGCGGTCAGGAAATTTTTGATTTTTGGGCCAAAAATTATGCCGTCCCAAATCAAGCATCCAAAAGTGCTTCTTAGCCTTAAATTCAACCCCGAATCTCATGGCGGACTTCGTTTTTCAATTTGACCTGATTCGGGCCGGCCCAGCCCGGGAGGTTTTCCTGACTCTGCCGTCAGGAAACTTTTGATTTTTGGGCCAAAAATTATGCCGTCCCAAATCAAGCATCCAAAAGTGCTTCTAAGCCTTAAATTCAACCGCGAATCTCATGGCGGACTTCGTTTTTCAATTTGACCTGATTCGGGCCGGCCCAGCCCGGGAGGTTTTCCTGACTCTGCGGTCAGGAAATTTTTGATTTTTGGGCCAAAAATTATGCCGTCCCAAATCAAGCATCCAAAAGTGCTTCTAAGCCTTAAATTCAACCCCGAATCTCATGGCGGACTTCGATTTTCAATTTGACCTGATTCGGACCGGCCAATCCCGGGGGGTTTTCCTGACTCCGCGGTCAGGAAATTTTTGATTTTTGGGCCAAAAATTATGCCGTCGCAAATCAAGCATCCAAAAGTGCTTCTAAGCCTTAAATTGAACCCCGAATCTCATGGCGGACTTCGTTTTTCAATTTGACCTGATTCGGGCCGGCCCAGCCCGGGAGGTTTTCCTGACTCTGCCGTCAGGAAACTTTTGATTTTTGGGCCAAAAATTATGCCGTCCCAAATCAAGCATCCAAAAGTGCTTCTAAGCCTTAAATTCAACCGCGAATCTCATGGCGGACTTCGTTTTTCAATTTGACCTGATTCGGGCCGGCCCAGCCCGGGAGGTTTTCCTGACTCTGCCGTCAGGAAACTTTTGATTTTTGGGCCAAAAATTATGCCGTCCCAAATCAAGCATCCAAAAGTGCTTCTAAGCCTTAAATTCAACCCCGAATCTCATGGCGGACTTCGTTTTTCAATTTGACCTGATTCGGGCCGGCCCAGCCCGGGAGGTTTTCCTGACTCCGCGGTCAGGAAATTTTTGATTTTTGGGCCAAAAATTATGCCGTCCCAAATCAAGCATCCAAAAGTGCTTCTTAGCCTTAAATTCAACCCCGAATCTCATGGCGGACTTCGTTTTTCAATTTGACCTGATTCGGGCCGGCCCAGCCCGGGAGGTTTTCCTGACTCTGCCGTCAGGAAACTTTTGATTTTTGGGCCAAAAATTATGCCGTCCCAAATCAAGCATCCAAAAGTGCTTCTAAGCCTTAAATTCAACCGCGAATCTCATGGCGGACTTCGTTTTTCAATTTGACCTGATTCGGGCCGGCCCAGCCCGGGAGGTTTTCCTGACTCTGCGGTCAGGAAATTTTTGATTTTTGGGCCAAAAATTATGCCGTCCCAAATCAAGCATCCAAAAGTGCTTCTAAGCCTTAAATTCAACCCCGAATCTCATGGCGGACTTCGATTTTCAATTTGACCTGATTCGGACCGGCCAATCCCGGGGGGTTTTCCTGACTCCGCGGTCAGGAAATTTTTGATTTTTGGGCCAAAAATTATGCCGTCGCAAATCAAGCATCCAAAAGTGCTTCTAAGCCTTAAATTCAACCCCGAATCTCATGGCGGACTTCGTTTTTCAATTTGACCTGATTCGGGCCGGCCCATCCCGGGAGGTTTTCCTGACTCTGCGGTCAGGAAATTTTTGATTTTTGGGCCAAAAATTATGCCGTCCCAAATCAAGCATCTAAAAGTGCTTCTAAGCCTTAAATTCAACCCCGAATCTCATGGCGGACTTCGTTTTTCAATTTGACCTGATTCGGGCCGGCCCAGCCCGGGAGGTTTTCCTGACTCCGCGGTCAGGAAATTTTTGATTTTTGGGCCAAAAATTATGCCGTCCCAAATCAAGCATCCAAAAGTGCTTCTAAGCCTTAAATTCAACCCCGAATCTCATGGCGGACTTCGTTTTTCAATTTGACCTGATTCGGGCCGGCCCAGCCCGGGAGGTTTTCCTGACTCCGCGGTCAGGAAATTTTTGATTTTTGGGCCAAAAATTATGCCGTCCCAAATCAAGCATCCAAAAGTGCTTCTAAGCCTTAAATTCAACCCAGAATCTCATGGCGGACTTCGTTTTTCAATTTGACCTGATTCGGGCCGGCCCAGCCCGGGAGGTTTTCCTGACTCCGCGGTCAGGAAATTTTTGATTTTTGGGCCAAAAATTATGCCGTCCCAAATCAAGCATCCAAAAGTGCTTCTAAGCCTTAAATTCAACCCCGAATCTCATGGCGGACTTCGTTTTTCAATTTGACCTGATTCGGGCCGGCCCAGCCCGGGAGGTTTTCCTGACTCCGCGGTCAGGAAATTTTTGATTTTTGGGCCAAAAATTATGCCGTCCCAAATCAAGCATCCAAAAGTGCTTCTAAGCCTTAAATTCAACCCCGAATCTCATGGCGGACGTCGTTTTTCAATTTGACCTGATTCGGGCCGGCCCAGCCCGGGAGGTTTTCCTGACTCCGCGGTCAGGAAATTTTTGATTTTTGGGCCAAAAATTATGCCGTCCCAAATCAAGCATCCAAAAGTGCTTCTAAGCCTTAAATTCAACCCCGAATCTCATGGCAGACTTCGTTTTTCAATTTGACCTGATTCGGGCCGGCCCAGCCCGGGAGGTTTTCCTGACTCCGCGGTCAGGAAATTTTTGATTTTTGGGCCAAAATTATGCCGTCCCAAATCAAGCATCCAAAAGTGCTTCTAAGCCTTAAATTCAACCCCGAATCTCATGGCGGACTTCGTTTTTCAATTTGACCTGATTCGGGCCGGCCCATCCCGGGAGGTTTTCCTGACTCCGCGGTCAGGAAATTTTTGATTTTTGGGCCAAAAATTATGCCGTCCCAAATCAAGCATCCAAAAGTGCTTCTAAGCCTTAAATTCAACCCCGAATCTCATGGCGGACTTCGTTTTTCAATTTGACCTGATTCGGGCCGGCCCATCCCGGGAGGTTTTCCTGACTCCATGGTCAGGAAATTTTTGATTTTTGGGCCAAAGATTATGCCATCCCAAATCAAGCATCCAAAAGTGCTTCTAAGCCTTAAATTCAACCCAGAATCTCATGGCGGACTTCGTTTTTCAATTTGACCTGATTCGGGCCGGCCCAGCCCGGGAGGTTTTCCTGACTCCGCGGTCAGGAAATTTTTGATTTTTGGGCCAAAAATTATGCCGTCCCAAATCAAGCATCCAAAAGTGCTTCTAAGCCTTAAATTCAACCCCGAATCTCATGGCGGACTTCGTTTTTCAATTTGACCTGATTCGGGCCGGCCCAGCCCGGGAGGTTTTCCTGACTCCGCGGTCAGGAAATTTTTGATTTTTTGGCCAAAAATTATGCCGTCCCAAATCAAGCATCCAAAAGTGCTTCTAAGCCTTAAATTCAACCCCGAATCTCATGGCAGACTTCGTTTTTCAATTTGACCTGATTCGGGCCGGCCCAGCCCGGGAGGTTTTCCTGACTCCGCGGTCAGGAAATTTTTGATTTTTGGGCCAAAAATTATGCCGTCCCAAATCAAGCATCCAAAAGTGCTTCTAAGCCTTAAATTCAACCCAGAATCTCATGGCGGACTTCGTTTTTCAATTTGACCTGATTCGGGCCGGCCCAGCCCGGGAGGTTTTCCTGACTCCGCGGTCAGGAAATTTTTGATTTTTGGGCCAAAATTATGCCGTCCCAAATCAAGCATCCAAAAGTGCTTCTAAGCCTTAAATTCAACCCCGAATCTCATGGTGGACTTCGTTTTTCAATTTGACCTGATTCGGGCCGGCCCAGCCCGGGAGGTTTTCCTGACTCCGCGGTCAGGAAATTTTTGATTTTTGGGCCAAAAATTATGCCGTCCCAAATCAAGCATCCAAAAGTGCTTCTAAGCCTTAAATTCAACCCCGAATCTCATGGCGGACTTCGTTTTTCAATTTGACCTGATTCGGGCCGGCCCAGCCCGGGAGGTTTTCCTGACTCCGCGGTCAGGAAATTTTTGATTTTTGGGCCAAAAATTATGCCGTCCCAAATCAAGCATCCAAAAGTGCTTCTAAGCCTTAAATTCAACCCCGAATCTCATGGCGGACTTCGTTTTTCAATTTGACCTGATTCGGGCCGGCCCAGCCCGGGAGGTTTTCCTGACTCCGCAGTCAGGAAATTTTTGATTTTTGGGCCAAAAAGTATGCCGTCCCAAATCAAGCATCCAAAAGTGCTTCTAAGCCTTAAATTCAACCCTGAATCTCATGGCGGACTTCGTTTTTCAATTTGGCCTGATTCGGGCCGGCCCAGCCCGGGGGGTTTTCCTGAATCCGCGGTCAGTAAAATTTTTGATTTTTGGGCCAAAAATTATGCCGTCCAAAATCAAGCATCCAAAAGTGCTTCTAAGCCTTAAATTCAACCCCGAATCTCATGGCGGACTTCGTTTTTCAATTTGACCTGATTCGGGCCGGCCCAGCCCGGGAGGGTTTCCTGACTCCGCGGTCAGGAAATTTTTGATTTTTGGGCCAAAATTATGCCGTCCCAAATCAAGCATCCAAAAGTGCTTCTAAGCCTTAAATTCAACCCCGAATCTCATGGCGGACTTCGTTTTTCAATTTGACCTGATTCGGGCCGGCCCATCCCGGGAGGTTTTCCTGACTCCGCGGTCAGGAAATTTTTGATTTTTGTGCCAAAAATTATGCCGTCCCAAATCAAGCATCCAAAAGTGCTTCTAAGCCTTAAATCCAACCCAGAATCTCATGGCGGACTTCGTTTTTCAATTTGACCTGATTCGGGCCGGCCCATCCCGGGAGGTTTTCCTGACTCCGCGGTCAGGAAATTTTTGATTTTTGGGCCAAAGATTATGCCGTCCCAAATCAAGCATCCAAAAGTGCTTCTAAGCCTTAAATTCAACCCCGAATCTCATGGCGGACTTCGTTTTTCAATTTGACCTGATTCGGGCCTGCCCATCCCGGGAGGTTTTCCTGACTCCGCGGTCAGGAAATTTTTGATTTTTGGGCCAAAAATTATGCCGTCCCAAATCAAGCATCCAAAAGTGCTTCTAAGCCTTAAATTCAACCCCGAATCTCATGGCGGACTTCGTTTTTCAATTTGACCTGATTCGGGCCGGCCCAGCCCGGGAGGTTTTCCTGACTCCGCGGTCAGGAAATTTTTGATTTTTGGGCCAAAAATTATGCCGTCCCAAATCAAGCATCCAAAAGTGCTTCTAAGCCTTAAATTCAACCCCGAATCTCATGGCGGACTTCGTTTTTCAATTTGACCTGATTCGGGCCGGCCCAGTCCGGGAGGTTTTCCTGACTCCGCGGTCAGGAAATTTTTGATTTTTGGGCCAAAAATTATGCCGTCCCAAATCAAGCATCCAAAAGTGCTTCTAAGCCTTAAATTCAACCCCGAATCTCATGGCGGACTTCGTTTTTCAATTTGACCTGATTCGGGCCGGCCCAGCCCGGGAGGTTTTCCTGACTCCGCGGTCAGGAAATTTTTGATTTTTGGGCCAAAATTATGCCGTCCCAAATCAAGCATCCAAAAGTGCTTCTAAGCCTTAAATTCAACCCCGAATCTCATGGCGGACTTCGTTTTTCAATTTGACCTGATTCGGGCCGGCCCAGCCCGGGAGGTTTTCCTGACTCCGCGGTCAGGAAATTTTTGATTTTTGGGCCAAAAATTATGCCGTCCCAAATCAAGCATCCAAAAGTGCTTCTAAGCCTTAAATTCAACCCCGAATCTCATGGCGGACTTCGTTTTTCAATTTGACCTGATTCGGGCCGGCCCAGTCCGGGAGGTTTTCCTGACTCCGCGGTCAGGAAATTTTTGATTTTTGGGCCAAAAATTATGCCGTCCCAAATCAAGCATCCAAAAGTGCTTCTAAGCCTTAAATTCAACCCCGAATCTCATGGCGGACTTCGTTTTTCAATTTGACCTGATTCGGGCCGGCCCAGCCCGGGAGGTTTTCCTGACTCCGCGGTCAGGAAATTTTTGATTTTTGGGCCAAAAATTATGCCGTCCCAAATCAAGCATCCAAAAGTGCTTCTAAGCCTTAAATTCAACCCCGAATCTCATGGCGGACTTCGTTTTTCAATTTGACCTGATTCGGGCCGGCCCAGTCCGGGAGGTTTTCCTGACTCCGCGGTCAGGAAATTTTTGATTTTTGGGCCAAAAATTATGCCGTCCCAAATCAAGCATCCAAAAGTGCTTCTAAGCCTTAAATTCAATCCCGAATCTCATGGCGGACTTCGTTTTTCAATTTGACCTGATTCGGGCCGGCCCAGCCCGGGAGGGTTTCCTGACTCCGCGGTCAGGAAATTTTTGATTTTTGGGCCAAAATTATGCCGTCCCAAATCAAGCATCCAAAAGTGCTTCTAAGCCTTAAATTCAACCCAGAATCTCATGGCGGACTTCGTTTTTCAATTTGACCTGATTCGGGCCGGCCCATCCCGGGAGGTTTTCCTGACTCCGCGGTCAGGAAATTTTTGATTTTTGGGCCAAAGATTATGCCGTCCCAAATCAAGCATCCAAAAGTGCTTCTAAGCCTTAAATTCAACCCCGAATCTCATGGCGGACTTCGTTTTTCAATTTGACCTGATTCGGGCCGGCCCAGCCCGGGAGGTTTTCCTGACTCCGCGGTCAGGAAATTTTTGATTTTTGGGCCAAAAAGTATGCCGTCCCAAATCAAGCATCCAAAAGTGCTTCTAAGCCTTAAATTCAACCCTGAATCTCATGGCGGACTTCGTTTTTCAATTTGGCCTGATTCGGGCCGGCCCAGCCCGGGGGGTTTTCCTGAATCCGCGGTCAGTAAAATTTTTGATTTTTGGGCCAAAAATTATGCCGTCCAAAATCAAGCATCCAAAAGTGCTTCTAAGCCTTAAATTCAACCCCGAATCTCATGGCGGACTTCGTTTTTCAATTTGACCTGATTCGGGCCGGCCCAGCCCGGGAGGGTTTCCTGACTCCGCGGTCAGGAAATTTTTGATTTTTGGGCCAAAATTATGCCGTCCCAAATCAAGCATCCAAAAGTGCTTCTAAGCCTTAAATTCAACCCCGAATCTCATGGCGGACTTCGTTTTTCAATTTGACCTGATTCGGGCCGGCCCATCCCGGGAGGTTTTCCTGACTCCGCGGTCAGGAAATTTTTGATTTTTGTGCCAAAAATTATGCCGTCCCAAATCAAGCATCCAAAAGTGCTTCTAAGCCTTAAATTCAACCCAGAATCTCATGGCGGACTTCGTTTTTCAATTTGACCTGATTCGGGCCGGCCCATCCCGGGAGGTTTTCCTGACTCCGCGGTCAGGAAATTTTTGATTTTTGGGCCAAAGATTATGCCGTCCCAAATCAAGCATCCAAAAGTGCTTCTAAGCCTTAAATTCAACCCCGAATCTCATGGCGGACTTCGTTTTTCAATTTGACCTGATTCGGGCCGGCCCATCCCGGGAGGTTTTCCTGACTCCGCGGTCAGGAAATTTTTGATTTTTGGGCCAAAAATTATGCCGTCCCAAATCAAGCATCCAAAAGTGCTTCTAAGCCTTAAATTCAACCCCGAATCTCATGGCGGACTTCGTTTTTCAATTTGACCTGATTCGGGCCGGCCCAGTCCGGGAGGTTTTCCTGACTCCGCGGTCAGGAAATTTTTGATTTTTGGGCCAAAAATTATGCCGTCCAAAATCAAGCATCCAAAAGTGCTTCTAAGCCTTAAATTCAACCCCGAATCTCATGGCGGACTTCGTTTTTCAATTTGACCTGATTCGGGCCGGCCCATCCCGGGAGGTTTTCCTGACTCCGCGGTCAGGAAATTTTTGATTTTTGGGCCAAAAATTATGCCGTCCCAAATCAAGCATCCAAAAGTGCTTCTAAGCCTTAAATTCAACCCCGAATCTCATGGCGGACTTCGTTTTTCAATTTGACCTGATTCGGGCCGGCCCAGCCCGGGAGGTTTTCCTGACTCCGCGGTCAGGAAATTTTTGATTTTTGGGCCAAAAATTATGCCGTCCCAAATCAAGCATCCAAAAGTGCTTCTAAGCCTTAAATTCAACCCCGAATCTCATGGCGGACTTCGTTTTTCAATTTGACCTGATTCGGGCCGGCCCAGTCCGGGAGGTTTTCCTGACTCCGCGGTCAGGAAATTTTTGATTTTTGGGCCAAAAATTATGCCGTCCAAAATCAAGCATCCAAAAGTGCTTCTAAGCCTTAAATTCAACCCCGAATCTCATGGCGGACTTCGTTTTTCAATTTGACCTGATTCGGGCCGGCCCATCCCGGGAGGTTTTCCTGACTCCGCGGTCAGGAAATTTTTGATTTTTGGGCCAAAAATTATGCCGTCCCAAATCAAGCATCCAAAAGTGCTTCTAAGCCTTAAATTCAACCCCGAATCTCATGGCGGACTTCGTTTTTCAATTTGACCTGATTCGGGCCGGCCCAGCCCGGGAGGTTTTCCTGACTCCGCGGTCAGGAAATTTTTGATTTTTGGGCCAAAAATTATGCCGTCCCAAATCAAGCATCCAAAAGTGCTTCTAAGCCTTAAATTCAACCCCGAATCTCATGGCGGACTTCGTTTTTCAATTTGACCTGATTCGGGCCGGCCCAGTCCGGGAGGTTTTCCTGACTCCGCGGTCAGGAAATTTTTGATTTTTGGGCCAAAAATTATGCCGTCCCAAATCAAGCATCCAAAAGTGCTTCTAAGCCTTAAATTCAACCCCGAATCTCATGGCGGACTTCGTTTTTCAATTTGACCTGATTCGGGCCGGCCCAGCCCGGGAGGGTTTCCTGACTCCGCGGTCAGGAAATTTTTGATTTTTGGGCCAAAATTATGCCGTCCCAAATCAAGCATCCAAAAGTGCTTCTAAGCCTTAAATTCAACCCCGAATCTCATGGCGGACTTCGTTTTTCAATTTGACCTGATTCGGGCCGGCCCATCCCGGGAGGTTTTCCTGACTCCGCGGTCAGGAAATTTTTGATTTTTGTGCCAAAAATTATGCCGTCCCAAATCAAGCATCCAAAAGTGCTTCTAAGCCTTAAATTCAACCCCGAATCTCATGGCGGACTTCGTTTTTCAATTTGACCTGATTCGGGCCGGCCCAGCCCGGGAGGTTTTCCTGACTCCGCGGTCAGGAAATTTTTGATTTTTGGGCCAAAAAGTATGCCGTCCCAAATCAAGCATCCAAAAGTGCTTCTAAGCCTTAAATTCAACCCTGAATCTCATGGCGGACTTCGTTTTTCAATTTGGCCTGATTCGGGCCGGCTCAGCCCGGGGGGTTTTCCTGAATCCGCGGTCAGTAAAATTTTTGATTTTTGGGCCAAAAATTATGCCGTCCAAAATCAAGCATCCAAAAGTGCTTCTAAGCCTTAAATTCAACCCCGAATCTCATGGCGGACTTCGTTTTTCAATTTGACCTGATTCGGGCCGGCCCAGCCCGGGAGGGTATCCTGACTCCGCGGTCAGGAAATTTTTGATTTTTGGGCCAAAATTATGCCGTCCCAAATGAAGCATCCAAAAGTGCTTCTAAGCCTTAAATTCAACCCCGAATCTCATGGCGGACTTCGTTTTTCAATTTGACCTGATTCGGGCCGGCCCATCCCGGGAGGTTTTCCTGACTCCGCGGTCAGGAAATTTTTGATTTTTGTGCCAAAAATTATGCCGTCCCAAATCAAGCATCCAAAAGTGCTTCTAAGCCTTAAATTCAACCCAGAATCTCATGGCGGACTTCGTTTTTCAATTTGACCTGATTCGGGCCGGCCCATCCCGGGAGGTTTTCCTGACTCCGCGGTCAGGAAATTTTTGATTTTTGGGCCAAAGATTATGCCGTCCCAAATCAAGCATCCAAAAGTGCTTCTAAGCCTTAAATTCAACCCCGAATCTCATGGCGGACTTCGTTTTTCAATTTGACCTGATTCGGGCCGGCCCAGCCCGGGAGGTTTTCCTGACTCCGCGGTCAGGAAATTTTTGATTTTTGGGCCAAAAATTATGCCGTCCCAAATCAAGCATCCAAAAGTGCTTCTAAGCCTTAAATTCAACCCCGAATCTCATGGCGGACTTCGTTTTTCAATTTGACCTGATTCGGGCCGGCCCAGCCCGGGAGGTTTTCCTGACTCCGCGGTCAGGAAATTTTTGATTTTTGGGCCAAAAATTATGCCGTCCCAAATCAAGCATCCAAAAGTGCTTCTAAGCCTTAAATTCAACCCCGAATCTCATGGCGGACTTCGTTTTTCAATTTGACCTGATTCGGGCCGGCCCAGCCCGGGAGGGTTTCCTGACTCCGCGGTCAGGAAATTTTTGATTTTTGGGCCAAAATTATGCCGTCCCAAATCAAGCATCCAAAAGTGCTTCTAAGCCTTAAATTCAACCCCGAATCTCATGGCGGACTTCGTTTTTCAATTTGACCTGATTCGGGCCGGCCCATCCCGGGAGGTTTTCCTGACTCCGCGGTCAGGAAATTTTTGATTTTTGGGCCAAAGATTATGCCGTCCCAAATCAAGCATCCAAAAGTGCTTCTAAGCCTTAAATTCAACCCAGAATCTCATGGCGGACTTCGTTTTTCAATTTGACCTGATTCGGGCCGGCCCATCCCGGGAGGTTTTCCTGACTCCGCGGTCAGGAAATTTTTGATTTTTGGGCCAAAAATTATGCCGTCCCAAATCAAGCATCCAAAAGTGCTTCTAAGCCTTAAATTCAACCCCGAATCTCATGGCGGACTTCGTTTTTCAATTTGACCTGATTCGGGCCGGCCCAGCCCGGGAGGTTTTCCTGACTCCGCGGTCAGGAAATTTTTGATTTTTGGGCCAAAAATTATGCCGTCCCAAATCAAGCATCCAAAAGTGCTTCTAAGCCTTAAATTCAACCCCGAATCTCATGGCGGACTTCGTTTTTCAATTTGACCTGATTCGGGCCGGCCCAGTCCGGGAGGTTTTCCTGACTCCGCGGTCAGGAAATTTTTGATTTTTGGGCCAAAAATTATGCCGTCCCAAATCAAGCATCCAAAAGTGCTTCTAAGCCTTAAATTCAACCCCGAATCTCATGGCGGACTTCGTTTTTCAATTTGACCTGATTCGGGCCGGCCCAGCCCGGGAGGTTTTCCTGACTCCGCGGTCAGGAAATTTTTGATTTTTGGGCCAAAAATTATGCCGTCCCAAATCAAGCATCCAAAAGTGCTTCTAAGCCTTAAATTCAACCCCGAATCTCATGGCGGACTTCGTTTTTCAATTTGACCTGATTCGGGCCGGCCCAGCCCGGGAGGTTTTCCTGACTCCGCGGTCAGGAAATTTTTGATTTTTTGGCCAAAAATTATGCCGTCCCAAATCAAGCATCCAAAAGTGCTTCTAAGCCTTAAATTCAACCCTGAATCTCATGGCGGACTTCGTTTTTCAATTTGACCTGATTCGGGCCGGCCCAGCCCGGGGGGTTTTCCTGAATCCGCGGTCAGGAAATTTTTGATTTTTGGGCCAAAAATTATGCCGTCCAAAATCAAGCATCCAAAAGTGCTTCTAAGCCTTAAATTCAACCCCGAATCTCATGGCGGACTTCGTTTTTCAATTTGACCTGATTCGGGCCGGCCCAGCCCGGGAGGTTTTCCTGACTCCGCGGTCAGGAAATTTTTGATTTTTGGGCCAAAAATTATGCCGTCCCAAATCAAGCATCCAAAAGTGCTTCTAAGCCTTAAATTCAACCCCGAATCTCATGGCGGACTTCGTTTTTCAATTTGACCTGATTCGGGCCGGCCCAGCCCGGGAGGTTTTCCTGACTCCGCGGTCAGGAAATTTTTGATTTTTGGGCCAAAAATTATGCCGTCCCAAATCAAGCATCCAAAAGTGCTTCTAAGCCTTAAATTCAACCCCGAATCTCATGGCGGACTTCGTTTTTCAATTTGACCTGATTCGGGCCGGCCCAGCCCGGGAGGTTTTCCTGACTCCGCGGTCAGGAAATTTTTGATTTTTGGGCCAAAAATTATGCCGTCCCAAATCAAGCATCCAAAAGTGCTTCTAAGCCTTAAATTCAACCCCGAATCTCATGGCGGACTTCGTTTTTCAATTTGACCTGATTCGGGCCGGCCCAGCCCGGGAGGTTTTCCTGACTCCGCGGTCAGGAAATTTTTGATTTTTGGGCCAAAAATTATGCCGTCCCAAATCAAGCATCCAAAAGTGCTTCTAAGCCTTAAATTCAACCCTGAATCTCATGGCGGACTTCGTTTTTCAATTTGACCTGATTCGGGCCGGCCCAGCCCGGGGGGTTTTCCTGAATCCGCGGTCAGTAAATTTTTGATTTTTGGGCCAAAAATTATGCCGTCCAAAATCAAGCATCCAAAAGTGCTTCTAAGCCTTAAATTCAACCCCGAATCTCATGGCGGACTTCGTTTTTCAATTTGACCTGATTCGGGCCGGCCCAGCCCGGGAGGTTTTCCTGACTCCGCGGTCAGGAAATTTTTGATTTTTGGGCCAAAATTATGCCGTCCCAAATCAAGCATCCAAAAGTGCTTCTAAGCCTTAAATTCAACCCCGAATCTCATGGCGGACTTCGTTTTTCAATTTGACCTGATTCGGGCCGGCCCATCCCGGGAGGTTTTCCTGACTCCGCGGTCAGGAAATTTTTGATTTTTGTGCCAAAAATTATGCCGTCCCAAATCAAGCATCCAAAAGTGCTTCTAAGCCTTAAATTCAACCCAGAATCTCATGGCGGACTTCGTTTTTCAATTTGACCTGATTCGGGCCGGCCCATCCCGGGAGGTTTTCCTGACTCCGCGGTCAGGAAATTTTTGATTTTTGGGCCAAAGATTATGCCGTCCCAAATCAAGCATCCAAAAGTGCTTCTAAGCCTTAAATTCAACCCAGAATCTCATGGCGGACTTCGTTTTTCAATTTGACCTGATTCGGGCCGGCCCAGCCCGGGAGGTTTTCCTGACTCCGCGGTCAGGAAATTTTTGATTTTTGGGCCAAAAATTATGCCGTCGCAAATCAAGCATCCAAAAGTGCTTCTAAGCCGTAAATTCAACCCCGAATCTCATGGCGGACTTCGTTTTTTCAATTTGACCTGATTCGGGCCGGCCCAGCCCGGGAGGTTTTCCTGACTCCATGGTCAGGAAATTTTTGATTTTTGGGCCAAAAATTATGCCGTAGCAAATCAAGCATCCAAAAGTGCTTCTAAGCCTTAAATTCAACCCCGAATCTCATGGCGGACTTCGTTTTTCAATTTGACCTGATTCGGGCCGGCCCAGCCCGTGAGGTTTTCCTGACTCCGCGGTCAGGAAATTTTTGATTTTTGGGCCAAAAATTATGCCGTCCCAAATCAAGCATCCAAAAGTGCTTCTAAGCCTTAAATTCAACCCCGAATCTCATGGCGGACTTCGTTTTTCAATTTGACCTGATTCGGGCCGGCCCAGCCCGGGAGGTTTTCCTGACTCCGCGGTCAGGAAATTTTTGATTTTTGGGCCAAAAATTATGCCGTCCCAAATCAAGCATCCAAAAGTGCTTCTAAGCCTTAAATTCAACCCTGAATCTCATGGCGGACTTCGTTTTTCAATTTGACCTGATTCGGGCCGGCCCAGCCCGGGGGGTTTTCCTGAATCCGCGGTCAGGAAATTTTTGATTTTTGGGCCAAAAATTATGCCGTCCAAAATCAAGCATCCAAAAGTGCTTCTAAGCCTTAAATTCAACCCCGAATCTCATGGCGGACTTCGTTTTTCAATTTGACCTGATTCGGGCCGGCCCAGCCCAGGAGGTTTTCCTGACTCCATGGTCAGGAAATTTTTGATTTTTGGGCCAAAAATTATGCCGTCCCAAATCAAGCATCCAAAAGTGCTTCTAAGCCTTAAATTCAACCCCGAATCTCATGGCGGACTTCGTTTTTCAATTTGACCTGATTCGGGCCGGCCCAGCCCGTGAGGTTTTCCTGACTCCGCGGTCAGGAAATTTTTGATTTTTGGGCCAAAAATTATGCCGTCCCAAATCAAGCATCCAAAAGTGCTTCTAAGCCTTAAATTCAACCCCGAATCTCATGGCGGACTTCGTTTTTCAATTTGACCTGATTCGGGCCGGCCCAGCCCGGGAGGTTTTCCTGACTCCGCGGTCAGGAAATTTTTGATTTTTGGGCCAAAAATTATGCCGTCCCAAATCAAGCATCCAAAAGTGCTTCTAAGCCTTAAATTCAACCCTGAATCTCATGGCGGACTTCGTTTTTCAATTTGACCTGATTCGGGCCGGCCCAGCCCGGGGGGTTTTCCTGAATCCGCGGTCAGGAAATTTTTGATTTTTGGGCCAAAAATTATGCCGTCCAAAATCAAGCATCCAAAAGTGCTTCTAAGCCTTAAATTCAACCCCGAATCTCATGGCGGACTTCGTTTTTCAATTTGACCTGATTCGGGCCGGCCCAGCCCGGGAGGTTTTCCTCACTCCGCAGTCAGGAAATTTTTGATTTTTGGGCCAAAAATTATGCCGTCCCAAATCAAGCATCCAAAAGTGCTTCTAAGCCTTAAATTCAACCCCGAATCTCATGGCGGACTTCGTTTTTCAATTTGACCTGATTCGGGCCGGCCCAGCCCGGGAGGTTTTCCTGACTCCGCGGTCAGGAAATTTTTGATTTTTGGGCCAAAAATTATGCCGTCCCAAATCAAGCATCCAAAAGTGCTTCTAAGCCTTAAATTCAACCCCGAATCTCATGGCGGACTTCGTTTTTCAATTTGACCTGATTCGGGCCGGCCCAGCCCGGGAGGTTTTCCTGACTCCGCGGTCAGGAAATTTTTGATTTTTGGGCCAAAAATTATGCCGTCCCAAATCAAGCATCCAAAAGTGCTTCTAAGCCTTAAATTCAACCCTGAATCTCATGGCGGACTTCGTTTTTCAATTTGACCTGATTCGGGCCAGCCCAGCCCGGGGGGTTTTCCTGAATCCGCGGTCAGTAAATTTTTGATTTTTGGGCCAAAAATTATGCCGTCCCAAATCAAGCATCCAAAAGTGCTTCTAAGCCTTAAATTCAACCCCGAATCTCATGGCGGACTTCGTTTTTCAATTTGACCTGATTCGGGCCGGCCCAGCCCGGGAGGTTTTCCTGACTCTGCCGTCAGGAAATTTTTGATTTTTGGGCCAAAAATTATGCCGTCCCAAATCAAGCATCCAAAAGTGCTTCTAAGCCTTAAATTCAACCCCGAATCTCATGGCGGACTTCGTTTTTCAATTTGACCTGATTCGGGCCGGCCCAGCCCGTGAGGTTTTCCTGACTCCGCGGTCAGGAAATTTTTGATTTTTGGGCCAAAAATTATGCCGTCCCAAATCAAGCATCCAAAAGTGCTTCTAAGCCTTAAATTCAACCCCGAATCTCATGGCGGACTTCGTTTTTCAATTTGACCTGATTCGGGCCGGCCCAGCCCGGGAGGTTTTCCTGACTCCGCGGTCAGGAAATTTTTGATTTTTGGGCCAAAAATTATGCCGTCCCAAATCAAGCATCCAAAAGTGCTTCTAAGCCTTAAATTCAACCCTGAATCTCATGGCGGACTTCGTTTTTCAATTTGACCTGATTCGGGCCGGCCCAGCCCGGGGGGTTTTCCTGAATCCGCGGTCAGGAAATTTTTGATTTTTGGGCCAAAAATTATGCCGTCCAAAATCAAGCATCCAAAAGTGCTTCTAAGCCTTAAATTCAACCCCGAATCTCATGGCGGACTTCGTTTTTCAATTTGACCTGATTCGGGCCGGCCCAGCCCGGGAGGTTTTCCTGACTCCGCAGTCAGGAAATTTTTGATTTTTGGGCCAAAAATTATGCCGTCCCAAATCAAGCATCCAAAAGTGCTTCTAAGCCTTAAATTCAACCCCGAATCTCATGGCGGACTTCGTTTTTCAATTTGACCTGATTCGGGCCGGCCCAGCCCGGGAGGTTTTCCTGACTCCGCGGTCAGGAAATTTTTGATTTTTGGGCCAAAAATTATGCCGTCCCAAATCAAGCATCCAAAAGTGCTTCTAAGCCTTAAATTCAACCCTGAATCTCATGGCGGACTTCGTTTTTCAATTTGACCTGATTCGGGCCGGCCCAGCCCGGGGGGTTTTCCTGAATCCGCGGTCAGGAAATTTTTGATTTTTGGGCCAAAAATTATGCCGTCCAAAATCAAGCATCCAAAAGTGCTTCTAAGCCTTAAATTCAACCCCGAATCTCATGGCGGACTTCGTTTTTCAATTTGACCTGATTCGGGCCGGCCCAGCCCGGGAGGTTTTCCTGACTCCGCAGTCAGGAAATTTTTGATTTTTGGGCCAAAAATTATGCCGTCCCAAATCAAGCATCCAAAAGTGCTTCTAAGCCTTAAATTCAACCCCGAATCTCATGGCGGACTTCGTTTTTCAATTTGACCTGATTCGGGCCGGCCCAGCCCGGGAGGTTTTCCTGACTCCGCGGTCAGGAAATTTTTGATTTTTGGGCCAAAAATTATGCCGTCCCAAATCAAGCATCCAAAAGTGCTTCTAAGCCTTAAATTCAACCCCGAATCTCATGGCGGACTTCGTTTTTCAATTTGACCTGATTCGGGCCGGCCCAGCCCGGGAGGTTTTCCTGACTCCGCGGTCAGGAAATTTTTGATTTTTGGGCCAAAAATTATGCCGTCCCAAATCAAGCATCCAAAAGTGCTTCTAAGCCTTAAATTCAACCCTGAATCTCATGGCGGACTTCGTTTTTCAATTTGACCTGATTCGGGCCAGCCCAGCCCGGGGGGTTTTCCTGAATCCGCGGTCAGTAAATTTTTGATTTTTGGGCCAAAAATTATGCCGTCCCAAATCAAGCATCCAAAAGTGCTTCTAAGCCTTAAATTCAACCCCGAATCTCATGGCGGACTTCGTTTTTCAATTTGACCTGATTCGGGCCGGCCCAGCCCGGGAGGTTTTCCTGACTCTGCCGTCAGGAAATTTTTGATTTTTGGGCCAAAAATTATGCCGTCCCAAATCAAGCATCCAAAAGTGCTTCTAAGCCTTAAATTCAACCCCGAATCTCATGGCGGACTTCGTTTTTCAATTTGACCTGATTCGGGCCGGCCCAGCCCGTGAGGTTTTCCTGACTCCGCGGTCAGGAAATTTTGATTTTTGGGCCAAAAATTATGCCGTCCCAAATCAAGCATCCAAAAGTGCTTCTAAGCCTTAAATTCAACCCCGAATCTCATGGCGGACTTCGTTTTTCAATTTGACCTGATTCGGGCCGGCCCAGCCCGGGAGGTTTTCCTGACTCCGCGGTCAGGAAATTTTTGATTTTTGGGCCAAAAATTATGCCGTCCCAAATCAAGCATCCAAAAGTGCTTCTAAGCCTTAAATTCAACCCTGAATCTCATGGCGGACTTCGTTTTTCAATTTGACCTGATTCGGGCCGGCCCAGCCCGGGGGGTTTTCCTGAATCCGCGGTCAGGAAATTTTTGATTTTTGGGCCAAAAATTATGCCGTCCAAAATCAAGCATCCAAAAGTGCTTCTAAGCCTTAAATTCAACCCCGAATCTCATGGCGGACTTCGTTTTTCAATTTGACCTGATTCGGGCCGGCCCAGCCCGGGAGGTTTTCCTGACTCCGCAGTCAGGAAATTTTTGATTTTTGGGCCAAAAATTATGCCGTCCCAAATCAAGCATCCAAAAGTGCTTCTAAGCCTTAAATTCAACCCCGAATCTCATGGCGGACTTCGTTTTTCAATTTGACCTGATTCGGGCCGGCCCAGCCCGGGAGGTTTTCCTGACTCCGCGGTCAGGAAATTTTTGATTTTTGGGCCAAAAATTATGCCGTCCCAAATCAAGCATCCAAAAGTGCTTCTAAGCCTTAAATTCAACCCCGAATCTCATGGCGGACTTCGTTTTTCAATTTGACCTGATTCGGGCCGGCCCAGCCCGGGAGGTTTTCCTGACTCCGCGGTCAGGAAATTTTTGATTTTTGGGCCAAAAATTATGCCGTCCCAAATCAAGCATCCAAAAGTGCTTCTAAGCCTTAAATTCAACCCTGAATCTCATGGCGGACTTCGTTTTTCAATTTGACCTGATTCGGGCCAGCCCAGCCCGGGGGGTTTTCCTGAATCCGCGGTCAGTAAATTTTTGATTTTTGGGCCAAAAATTATGCCGTCCCAAATCAAGCATCCAAAAGTGCTTCTAAGCCTTAAATTCAACCCCGAATCTCATGGCGGACTTCGTTTTTCAATTTGACCTGATTCGGGCCGGCCCAGCCCGGGAGGTTTTCCTGACTCTGCCGTCAGGAAATTTTTGATTTTTGGGCCAAAAATTATGCCGTCCCAAATCAAGCATCCAAAAGTGCTTCTAAGCCTTAAATTCAACCCCGAATCTCATGGCGGACTTCGTTTTTCAATTTGACCTGATTCGGGCCGGCCCGTCCCGGGAGGTTTTCCTGACTCCATGGTCAGGAAATTTTTGATTTTTGGGCCAAAAATTATGCCGTCGCAAATCAAGCATCCAAAAGTGCTTCTAAGCCTTAAATTCAACCCCGAATCTCATGGCGGACTTCGTTTTTCAATTTGACCTGATTCGGGCCGGCCCAGCCCGTGAGGTTTTCCTGACTCCGCGGTCAGGAAATTTTTGATTTTTGGCCCAAAAATTATGCCGTCCCAAATCAAGCATCCAAAAGTGCTTCTAAGCCTTAAATTCAACCCCGAATCTCATGGCGGACTTCGTTTTTCAATTTGACCTGATTCGGGCCGGCCCAGCCCGGGGGGTTTTCCTGACTCCGCCGTCAGGAAATTTTTGATTTTTGGGCCAAAAATTATGCCGTCCCAAATCAAGCATCCAAAAGTGCTTCTAAGCCTTAAATTCAACCCCGAATATCATGGCGGACTTCGTTTTTCAATTTGACCTGATTCGGGCCGGCCCAGCCCGGGAGGTTTTCCTGACTCCGCGGTCAGGAAATTTTTGATTTTGGGCCAAAAATTATGCCGTCCCAAATCAAGCATCCAAAAGTGCTTCTAAGCCTTAAATTCAACCCCGAATCTCATGGCGGACTTCGTTTTTCAATTTGACCTGATTCGGGCCGGCCCAGTCCGGGAGGTTTTCCTGACTCCGCGGTCAGGAAATTTTTGATTTTTGGGCCAAAAAATTATGCCGTCCCAAATCAAGCATCCAAAAGTGCTTCTAAGCCTTAAATTCAACCCCGAATCTCATGGCGGACTTCGTTTTTCAATTTGACTTGATTCGGGCCGGCCCAGCCCGGGAGGGTTTCCTGACTCCGCGGTCAGGAAATTTTTGATTTTTGGGCCAAAATTATGCCGTCCCAAATCAAGCATCCAAAAGTGCTTCTAAGCCTTAAATTCAACCCCGAATCTCATGGCGGACTTCGTTTTTCAATTTGACCTGATTCGGGCCGGCCCATCCCGGGAGGTTTTCCTGACTCCGCGGTCAGGAAATTTTTGATTTTTGTGCCAAAAATTATGCCGTCCCAAATCAAGCATCCAAAAGTGCTTCTAAGCCTTAAATTCAACCCAGAATCTCATGGCGGACTTCGTTTTTCAATTTGACCTGATTCGGGCCGGCCCATCCCGGGAGGTTTTCCTGACTCCGCGGTCAGGAAATTTTTGATTTTTGGGCCAAAGATTATGCCGTCCCAAATCAAGCATCCAAAAGTGCTTCTAAGCCTTAAATTCAACCCCGAATCTCATGGCGGACTTTGTTTTTCAATTTGACCTGATTCGGGGCCGGCCCATCCCGGGAGGTTTTCCTGACTCCGCGGTCAGGAAATTTTTGATTTTTGGGCCAAAAATTATGCCGTCCCAAATCAAGCATCCAAAAGTGCTTCTAAGCCTTAAATTCAACCCCGAATCTCATGGCGGACTTCGTTTTTCAATTTGACCTGATTCGGGCCGGCCCAGCCCGGGAGGTTTTCCTGACTCCGCGGTCAGGAAATTTTTGATTTTTGGGCCAAAAATTATGCCGTCCCAAATCAAGCATCCAAAAGTGCTTCTAAGCCTTAAATTCAACCCCGAATCTCATGGCGGACTTCGTTTTTCAATTTGACCTGATTCGGGCCGGCCCAGTCCGGGAGGTTTTCCTGACTCCGCGGTCAGGAAATTTTTGATTTTTGGGCCAAAAATTATGCCGTCCCAAATCAAGCATCCAAAAGTGCTTCTAAGCCTTAAATTCAACCCCGAATCTCATGGCGGACTTCGTTTTTCAATTTGACCTGATTCGGTCCGGCCGATCCCGGGAGGTTTTCCTGACTCTGCGGTCAGGAAATTTTTGATTTTTGGGCCAAAAATTATGCCGTCCCAAATCAAGCATCCAAAAGTGCTTCTAAGCCTTAAATTCAACCCCGAATCTCATGGCGGACTTCGTTTTTCAATTTGACCTGATTCGGGCCGGCCCAGCCCGGGAGGTTTTCCTGACTCCGCGGTCAGGAAATTTTTGATTTTTGGGCCAAAAATTATGCCGTCCCAAATCAAGCATCCAAAAGTGCTTCTAAGCCTTAAATTCAACCCTGAATCTCATGGCGGACTTCGTTTTTCAATTTGACCTGATTCGGGCCGGCCCAGCCCGGGGGGTTTTCCTGAATCCGCGGTCAGTAAATTTTTGATTTTTGGGCCAAAAATTATGCCGTCCCAAATCAAGCATCCAAAAGTGCTTCTAAGCCTTAAATTCAACCCCGAATCTCATGGCGGACTTCGTTTTTCAATTTGACCTGATTCGGGCCGGCCCAGCCCGGGAGGTTTTCCTGACTCTGCCGTCAGGAAATTTTTGATTTTTGGGCCAAAAATTATGCCGTCCCAAATCAAGCATCCAAAAGTGCTTCTAAGCCTTAAATTCAACCCCGAATCTCATGGCGGACTTCGTTTTTCAATTTGACCTGATTCGGGCCGGCCCGTCCCGGGAGGTTTTCCTGACTCCATGGTCAGGAAATTTTTGATTTTTGGGCCAAAAATTATGCCGTCCCAAATCAAGCATCCAAAAGTGCTTCTAAGCCTTAAATTCAACCCCGAATCTCATGGCGGACTTCGTTTTTCAATTTGACCTGATTCGGGCCGGCCCAGCCCGTGAGGTTTTCCTGACTCCGCGGTCAGGAAATTTTTGATTTTTGGCCCAAAAATTATGCCGTCCCAAATCAAGCATCCAAAAGTGCTTCTAAGCCTTAAATTCAACCCCGAATCTCATGGCGGACTTCGTTTTTCAATTTGACCTGATTCGGGCCGGCCCAGCCCGGGGGGTTTTCCTGACTCCGCCGTCAGGAAATTTTTGATTTTTGGGCCAAAAATTATGCCGTCCCAAATCAAGCATCCAAAAGTGCTTCTAAGCCTTAAATTCAACCCCGAATCTCATGGCGGACTTCGTTTTTCAATTTGACCTGATTCGGGCCGGCCCAGCCCGGGAGGTTTTCCTGACTCCGCGGTCAGGAAATTTTTGATTTTTGGGCCAAAAATTATGCCGTCCCAAATCAAGCATCCAAAAGTGCTTCTAAGCCTTAAATTCAACCCCGAATCTCATGGCGGACTTCGTTTTTCAATTTGACCTGATTCGGGCCGGCCCAGTCCGGGAGGTTTTCCTGACTCCGCGGTCAGGAAATTTTTGATTTTTGGGCCAAAAATTATGCCGTCCCAAATCAAGCATCCAAAAGTGCTTCTAAGCCTTAAATTCAACCCCGAATCTCATGGCGGACTTCGTTTTTCAATTTGACCTGATTCGGGCCGGCCCAGCCCGGGAGGGTTTCCTGACTCCGCGGTCAGGAAATTTTTGATTTTTGGGCCAAAATTATGCCGTCCCAAATCAAGCATCCAAAAGTGCTTCTAAGCCTTAAATTCAACCCCGAATATCATGGCGGACTTCGTTTTTCAATTTGACCTGATTCGGGCCGGCCCAGCCCGGGAGGTTTTCCTGACTCTGCCGTCAGGAAACTTTTGATTTTTGGGCCAAAAATTATGCCGTCCCAAATCAAGCATCCAAAAGTGCTTCTAAGCCTTAAATTCAACCCCGAATCTCATGGCGGACTTCGATTTTCAATTTGACCTGATTCGGACCGGCCAATCCCGGGGGGTTTTCCTGACTCCGCGGTCAGGAAATTTTTGATTTTTGGGCCAAAAATTATGCCGTCGCAAATCAAGCATCCAAAAGTGCTTCTAAGCCTTAAATTCAACCCTGAATCTCATGGCGGACTTCGTTTTTCAATTTGACCTGATTCGGGCCGGCCCAGCCCGGGGGGGTTTCCTGACTCCGCGGTCAGGAAATTTTTGATTTTTGGGCCAAAAATTATGCCGTCCCAAATCAAGCATCCAAAAGTGCTTCTAAGCCTTAAATTCAACCCCGAATCTCATGGCGGACTTCGTTTTTCAATTTGACCTGATTCGGGCCGGCTCGTCCCGGGAGGTTTTCCTGACTCCATGGTCAGGAAATTTTTGATTTTTGGGCCAAAAATTATGCCGTCCCAAATCAAGCATCCAAAAGTGCTTCTAAGCCTTAAATTCAACCCCGAATCTCATGGCGGACTTCGTTTTTCAATTTGACCTGATTCGGGCCGGCCCAGTCCGGGAGGTTTTCCTGACTCCGCGGTCAGGAAATTTTTGATTTTTGGGCCAAAAATTATGCCGTCCCAAATCAAGCATCCAAAAGTGCTTCTAAGCCTTAAATTCAACCCCGAATCTCATGGCGGACTTCGTTTTTCAATTTGACCTGATTCGGGCCGGCCCAGCCCGGGAGGGTTTCCTGACTCCGCGGTCAGGAAATTTTTGATTTTTGGGCCAAAATTATGCCGTCCCAAATCAAGCATCCAAAAGTGCTTCTAAGCCTTAAATTCAACCCCGAATATCATGGCGGACTTCGTTTTTCAATTTGACCTGATTCGGGCCGGCCCAGCCCGGGAGGTTTTCCTGACTCTGCCGTCAGGAAACTTTTGATTTTTGGGCCAAAAATTATGCCGTCCCAAATCAAGCATCCAAAAGTGCTTCTAAGCCTTAAATTCAACCCCGAATCTCATGGCGGACTTCGATTTTCAATTTGACCTGATTCGGACCGGCCAATCCCGGGGGGTTTTCCTGACTCCGCGGTCAGGAAATTTTTGATTTTTGGGCCAAAAATTATGCCGTCGCAAATCAAGCATCCAAAAGTGCTTCTAAGCCTTAAATTCAACCCTGAATCTCATGGCGGACTTCGTTTTTCAATTTGACCTGATTCGGGCCGGCCCAGCCCGGGGGGGTTTCCTGACTCCGCGGTCAGGAAATTTTTGATTTTTGGGCCAAAAATTATGCCGTCCCAAATCAAGCATCCAAAAGTGCTTCTAAGCCTTAAATTCAACCCCGAATCTCATGGCGGACTTCGTTTTTCAATTTGACCTGATTCGGGCCGGCCCAGCCCGGGAGGTTTTCCTGACTCCATGGTCAGGAAATTTTTGATTTTTGGGCCAAAAATTATGCCGTCCCAAATCAAGCATCCAAAAGTGCTTCTAAGCCTTAAATTCAACCCCGAATCTCATGGCGGACTTCGTTTTTCAATTTGACCTGATTCGGGCCGGCCCGTCCCGGGAGGTTTTCCTGACTCCATGGTCAGGAAATTTTTGATTTTTGGGCCAAAAATTATGCCGTCGCAAATCAAGCATCCAAAAGTGCTTCTAAGCCTTAAATTCAACCCCGAATCTCATGGCGGACTTCGTTTTTCAATTTGACCTGATTCGGGCCGGCCCAGCCCGTGAGGTTTTCCTGACTCCGCGGTCAGGAAATTTTTGATTTTTGGGCCAAAAATTATGCCGTCCCAAATCAAGCATCCAAAAGTGCTTCTAAGCCTTAAATTCAACCCCGAATCTCATGGCGGACTTCGTTTTTCAATTTGACCTGATTCGGGCCGGCCCAGCCCGGGAGGTTTTCCTGACTCCGCGGTCAGGAAATTTTTGATTTTTGGGCCAAAATTATGCCGTCCCAAATCAAGCATCCAAAAGTGCTTCTAAGCCTTAAATTAAACCCCGAATCTCATGGCGGACTTCGTTTTTCAATTTGACCTGATTCGGGCCGGCCCAGCCCGGGAGGTTTTCCTGACTCCGCGGTCAGGAAATTTTTGATTTTTGGGCCAAAAATTATGCCGTCCCAAATCAAGCATCCAAAAGTGCTTCTAAGCCTTAAATTCAACCCCGAATCTCATGGCGGACTTCGTTTTTCAATTTGACCTGATTCGGGCCGGCCCAGCCCGGGAGGTTTTCCTGACTCCGCGGTCAGGAAATTTTTGATTTTTGGGCCAAAAATTATGCCGTCCCAAATCAAGCATCCAAAAGTGCTTCTAAGCCTTAAATTCAACCCCGAATCTCATGGCGGACTTCGTTTTTCAATTTGACCTGATTCGGGCCGGCCCAGCCCGGGAGGTTTTCCTGACTCCGCGGTCAGGAAATTTTTGATTTTTGGGCCAAAAATTATGCCGTCCCAAATCAAGCATCCAAAAGTGCTTCTAAGCCTTAAATTCAACCCTGAATCTCATGGCGGACTTCGTTTTTCAATTTGACCTGATTCGGGCCGGCCCAGCCCGGGGGGTTTTCCTGAATCCGCGGTCAGGAAATTTTTGATTTTTGGGCCAAAAATTATGCCGTCCAAAATCAAGCATCCAAAAGTGCTTCTAAGCCTTAAATTCAACCCCGAATCTCATGGCGGACTTCGTTTTTCAATTTGACCTGATTCGGGCCGGCCCAGCCCGGGAGGTTTTCCTGACTCCGCGGTCAGGAAATTTTTGATTTTTGGGCCAAAATTATGCCGTCCCAAATCAAGCATCCAAAAGTGCTTCTAAGCCTTAAATTCAACCCCGAATCTCATGGCGGACTTCGTTTTTCAATTTGACCTGATTCGGGCCGGCCCAGCCCGGGAGGTTTTCCTGACTCCGCGGTCAGGAAATTTTTGATTTTTGGGCCAAAAATTATGCCGTCCCAAATCAAGCATCCAAAAGTGCTTCTAAGCCTTAAATTCAACCCCGAATCTCATGGCGGACTTCGTTTTTCAATTTGACCTGATTCGGGCCGGCCCAGCCCGGGAGGTTTTCCTGACTCCGCGGTCAGGAAATTTTTGATTTTTGGGCCAAAAATTATGCCGTCCCAAATCAAGCATCCAAAAGTGCTTCTAAGCCTTAAATTCAACCCTGAATCTCATGGCGGACTTCGTTTTTCAATTTGACCTGATTCGGGCCGGCCCAGCCCGGGAGGTTTTCCTGAATCCGCGGTCAGTAAATTTTTGATTTTTGGGCCAAAAATTATGCCGTCCCAAATCAAGCATCCAAAAGTGCTTCTAAGCCTTAAATTCAACCCCGAATCTCATGGCGGACTTCGTTTTTCAATTTGACCTGATTCGGGCCGGCCCAGCCCGGGAGGTTTTCCTGACTCTGCCGTCAGGAAATTTTTGATTTTTGGGCCAAAAATTATGCCGTCCCAAATCAAGCATCCAAAAGTGCTTCTAAGCCTTAAATTCAACCCCGAATCTCATGGCGGACTTCGTTTTTCAATTTGACCTGATTCGGGCCGGCCCAGCCCGGGAGGTTTTCCTGACTCCGCGGTCAGGAAATTTTTGATTTTTGGGCCAAAAATTATGCCGTCCCAAATCAAGCATCCAAAAGTGCTTCTTAGCCTTAAATTCAACCCCGAATCTCATGGCGGACTTCGTTTTTCAATTTGACCTGATTCGGGCCGGCCCAGCCCGTGAGGTTTTCCTGACTCCGCGGTCAGGAAATTTTTGATTTTTGGCCCAAAAATTATGCCGTCCCAAATCAAGCATCCAAAAGTGCTTCTAAGCCTTAAATTCAACCCCGAATCTCATGGCGGACTTCGTTTTTCAATTTGACCTGATTCGGGCCGGCCCAGCCCGGGGGGTTTTCCTGACTCCGCCGTCAGGAAATTTTTGATTTTTGGGCCAAAAATTATGCCGTCCCAAATCAAGCATCCAAAAGTGCTTCTAAGCCTTAAATTCAACCCCGAATATCATGGCGGACTTCGTTTTTCAATTTGACCTGATTCGGGCCGGCCCAGCCCGGGAGGTTTTCCTGACTCTGCCGTCAGGAAATTTTTGATTTTTGGGCCAAAAATTATGCCGTCCCAAATCAAGCATCCAAAAGTGCTTCTAAGCCTTAAATTCAACCCCGAATCTCATGGCGGACTTCGTTTTTCAATTTGACCTGATTCGGGCCGGCCCATCCCGGGAGGTTTTCCTGACTCCGCGGTCAGGAAATTTTTGATTTTTGGGCCAAAAATTATGCCGTCCCAAATCAAGCATCCAAAAGTGCTTCTTAGCCTTAAATTCAACCCCGAATCTCATGGCGGACTTCGTTTTTCAATTTGACCTGATTCGGGCCGGCCCAGCCCGGGAGGTTTTCCTGACTCTGCCGTCAGGAAACTTTTGATTTTTGGGCCAAAAATTATGCCGTCCCAAATCAAGCATCCAAAAGTGCTTCTAAGCCTTAAATTCAACCCCGAATCTCATGGCGGACTTCGATTTTCAATTTGACCTGATTCGGACCGGCCAATCCCGGGGGGTTTTCCTGACTCCGCGGTCAGGAAATTTTTGATTTTTGGGCCAAAAATTATGCCGTCGCAAATCAAGCATCCAAAAGTGCTTCTAAGCCTTAAATTCAACCCTGAATCTCATGGCGGACTTCGTTTTTCAATTTGACCTGATTCGGGCCGGCCCAGCCCGGGGGGGTTTCCTGACTCCGCGGTCAGGAAATTTTTGATTTTTGGGCCAAAAATTATGCCGTCCCAAATCAAGCATCCAAAAGTGCTTCTAAGCCTTAAATTCAACCCCGAATCTCATGGCGGACTTCGTTTTTCAATTTGACCTGATTCGGGCCGGCCCAGCCCGGGAGGTTTTCCTGACTCCATGGTCAGGAAATTTTTGATTTTTGGGCCAAAAATTATGCCGTCGCAAATCAAGCATCCAAAAGTGCTTCTAAGCCTTAAATTCAACCCCGAATCTCATGGCGGACTTCGTTTTTCAATTTGACCTGATTCGGGCCGGCCCGTTCCGGGAGGTTTTCCTGACTCCATGGTCAGGAAATTTTTGATTTTTGGGCCAAAAATTATGCCGTCGCAAATCAAGCATCCAAAAGTGCTTCTAAGCCTTAAATTCAACCCCGAATCTCATGGCGGACTTCGTTTTTCAATTTGACCTGATTCGGGCCGGCCCAGCCCGTGAGGTTTTCCTGACTCCGCGGTCAGGAAATTTTTGATTTTTGGGCCAAAAATTATGCCGTCCCAAATCAAGCATCCAAAAGTGCTTCTAAGCCTTAAATTCAACCCCGAATCTCATGGCGGACTTCGTTTTTCAATTTGACCTGATTCGGGCCGGCCCAGCCCGGGGGGTTTTCCTGACTCCGCGGTCAGGAAATTTTTGATTTTTGGGCCAAAAATTATGCCGTCCCAAATCAAGCATCCAAAAGTGCTTCTAAGCCTTAAATTCAACCCCGAATCTCATGGCGGACTTCGTTTTTCAATTTGACCTGATTCGGGCCGGCCCAGCCCGGGAGGTTTTCCTGAATCCGCGGTCAGGAAATTTTTGATTTTTGGGCCAAAATTATGCCGTCCCAAATCAAGCATCCAAAAGTGCTTCTAAGCCTTAAATTCAACCCCGAATCTCATGGCGGACTTCGTTTTTCAATTTGACCTGATTCGGGCCGGCCCAGCCCGGGAGGTTTTCCTGACTCCGCGGTCAGGAAATTTTTGATTTTTGGGCCAAAAATTATGCCGTCCCAAATCAAGCATCCAAAAGTGCTTCTAAGCCTTAAATTCAACCCCGAATCTCATGGCGGACTTCGTTTTTCAATTTGACCTGATTCGGGCCGGCCCAGCCCGGGAGGTTTTCCTGACTCCGCGGTCAGGAAATTTTTGATTTTTGGGCCAAAAATTATGCCGTCCCAAATCAAGCATCCAAAAGTGCTTCTAAGCCTTAAATTCAACCCTGAATCTCATGGCGGACTTCGTTTTTCAATTTGACCTGATTCGGGCCGGCCCAGCCCGGGGGGTTTTCCTGAATCCGCGGTCAGTAAATTTTTGATTTTTGGGCCAAAAATTATGCCGTCCCAAATCAAGCATCCAAAAGTGCTTCTAAGCCTTAAATTCAACCCCGAATCTCATGGCGGACTTCGTTTTTCAATTTGACCTGATTCGGGCCGGCCCAGCCCGGGAGGTTTTCCTGACTCTGCCGTCAGGAAATTTTTGATTTTTGGGCCAAAAATTATGCCGTCCCAAATCAAGCATCCAAAAGTGCTTCTAAGCCTTAAATTCAACCCCGAATCTCATGGCGGACTTCGTTTTTCAATTTGACCTGATTCGGGCCGGCCCAGCCCGGGAGGTTTTCCTGACTCCGCGGTCAGGAAATTTTTGATTTTTGGGCCAAAAATTATGCCGTCCCAAATCAAGCATCCAAAAGTGCTTCTTAGCCTTAAATTCAACCCCGAATCTCATGGCGGACTTCGTTTTTCAATTTGACCTGATTCGGGCCGGCCCAGCCCGTGAGGTTTTCCTGACTCCGCGGTCAGGAAATTTTTGATTTTTGGCCCAAAAATTATGCCGTCCCAAATCAAGCATCCAAAAGTGCTTCTAAGCCTTAAATTCAACCCCGAATCTCATGGCGGACTTCGTTTTTCAATTTGACCTGATTCGGGCCGGCCCAGCCCGGGGGGTTTTCCTGACTCCGCCGTCAGGAAATTTTTGATTTTTGGGCCAAAAATTATGCCGTCCCAAATCAAGCATCCAAAAGTGCTTCTAAGCCTTAAATTCAACCCCGAATATCATGGCGGACTTCGTTTTTCAATTTGACCTGATTCGGGCCGGCCCAGCCCGGGAGGTTTTCCTGACTCTGCCGTCAGGAAATTTTTGATTTTTGGGCCAAAAATTATGCCGTCCCAAATCAAGCATCCAAAAGTGCTTCTAAGCCTTAAATTCAACCCCGAATCTCATGGCGGACTTCGTTTTTCAATTTGACCTGATTCGGGCCGGCCCATCCCGGGAGGTTTTCCTGACTCCGCGGTCAGGAAATTTTTGATTTTTGGGCCAAAAATTATGCCGTCCCAAATCAAGCATCCAAAAGTGCTTCTTAGCCTTAAATTCAACCCCGAATCTCATGGCGGACTTCGTTTTTCAATTTGACCTGATTCGGGCCGGCCCAGCCCGGGAGGTTTTCCTGAATCCGCGGTCAGGAAATTTTTGATTTTTGGGCCAAAATTATGCCGTCCCAAATCAAGCATCCAAAAGTGCTTCTAAGCCTTAAATTCAACCCCGAATCTCATGGCGGACTTCGTTTTTCAATTTGACCTGATTCGGGCCGGCCCAGCCCGGGAGGTTTTCCTGACTCCGCGGTCAGGAAATTTTTGATTTTTGGGCCAAAAATTATGCCGTCCCAAATCAAGCATCCAAAAGTGCTTCTAAGCCTTAAATTCAACCCCGAATCTCATGGCGGACTTCGTTTTTCAATTTGACCTGATTCGGGCCGGCCCAGCCCGGGAGGTTTTCCTGACTCCGCGGTCAGGAAATTTTTGATTTTTGGGCCAAAAATTATGCCGTCCCAAATCAAGCATCCAAAAGTGCTTCTAAGCCTTAAATTCAACCCTGAATCTCATGGCGGACTTCGTTTTTCAATTTGACCTGATTCGGGCCGGCCCAGCCCGGGGGGTTTTCCTGAATCCGCGGTCAGTAAATTTTTGATTTTTGGGCCAAAAATTATGCCGTCCCAAATCAAGCATCCAAAAGTGCTTCTAAGCCTTAAATTCAACCCCGAATCTCATGGCGGACTTCGTTTTTCAATTTGACCTGATTCGGGCCGGCCCAGCCCGGGAGGTTTTCCTGACTCTGCCGTCAGGAAATTTTTGATTTTTGGGCCAAAAATTATGCCGTCCCAAATCAAGCATCCAAAAGTGCTTCTAAGCCTTAAATTCAACCCCGAATCTCATGGCGGACTTCGTTTTTCAATTTGACCTGATTCGGGCCGGCCCAGCCCGGGAGGTTTTCCTGACTCCGCGGTCAGGAAATTTTTGATTTTTGGGCCAAAAATTATGCCGTCCCAAATCAAGCATCCAAAAGTGCTTCTTAGCCTTAAATTCAACCCCGAATCTCATGGCGGACTTCGTTTTTCAATTTGACCTGATTCGGGCCGGCCCAGCCCGTGAGGTTTTCCTGACTCCGCGGTCAGGAAATTTTTGATTTTTGGCCCAAAAATTATGCCGTCCCAAATCAAGCATCCAAAAGTGCTTCTAAGCCTTAAATTCAACCCCGAATCTCATGGCGGACTTCGTTTTTCAATTTGACCTGATTCGGGCCGGCCCAGCCCGGGGGGTTTTCCTGACTCCGCCGTCAGGAAATTTTTGATTTTTGGGCCAAAAATTATGCCGTCCCAAATCAAGCATCCAAAAGTGCTTCTAAGCCTTAAATTCAACCCCGAATATCATGGCGGACTTCGTTTTTCAATTTGACCTGATTCGGGCCGGCCCAGCCCGGGAGGTTTTCCTGACTCTGCCGTCAGGAAATTTTTGATTTTTGGGCCAAAAATTATGCCGTCCCAAATCAAGCATCCAAAAGTGCTTCTAAGCCTTAAATTCAACCCCGAATCTCATGGCGGACTTCGTTTTTCAATTTGACCTGATTCGGGCCGGCCCATCCCGGGAGGTTTTCCTGACTCCGCGGTCAGGAAATTTTTGATTTTTGGGCCAAAAATTATGCCGTCCCAAATCAAGCATCCAAAAGTGCTTCTTAGCCTTAAATTCAACCCCGAATCTCATGGCGGACTTCGTTTTTCAATTTGACCTGATTCGGGCCGGCCCAGCCCGGGAGGTTTTCCTGACTCTGCCGTCAGGAAACTTTTGATTTTTGGGCCAAAAATTATGCCGTCCCAAATCAAGCATCCAAAAGTGCTTCTAAGCCTTAAATTCAACCCCGAATCTCATGGCGGACTTCGATTTTCAATTTGACCTGATTCGGACCGGCCAATCCCGGGGGGTTTTCCTGACTCCGCGGTCAGGAAATTTTTGATTTTTGGGCCAAAAATTATGCCGTCGCAAATCAAGCATCCAAAAGTGCTTCTAAGCCTTAAATTCAACCCTGAATCTCATGGCGGACTTTGTTTTTCAATTTGACCTGATTCGGGCCGGCCCAGCCCGGGGGGGTTTCCTGACTCCGCGGTCAGGAAATTTTTGATTTTTGGGCCAAAAATTATGCCGTCCCAAATCAAGCATCCAAAAGTGCTTCTAAGCCTTAAATTCAACCCCGAATCTCATGGCGGACTTCGTTTTTCAATTTGACCTGATTCGGGCCGGCCCAGCCCGGGAGGTTTTCCTGACTCCATGGTCAGGAAATTTTTGATTTTTGGGCCAAAAATTATGCCGTCGCAAATCAAGCATCCAAAAGTGCTTCTAAGCCTTAAATTCAACCCCGAATCTCATGGCGGACTTCGTTTTTCAATTTGACCTGATTCGGGCCGGCCCGTTCCGGGAGGTTTTCCTGACTCCATGGTCAGGAAATTTTTGATTTTTGGGCCAAAAATTATGCCGTCCCAAATCAAGCATCCAAAAGTGCTTCTAAGCCTTAAATTCAACCCCGAATCTCATGGCGGACTTCGTTTTTCAATTTGACCTGATTCGGGCCGGCCCAGCCCGGGGGGTTTTCCTGACTCCGCGGTCAGGAAATTTTTGATTTTTGGGCCAAAAATTATGCCGTCCCAAATCAAGCATCCAAAAGTGCTTCTAAGCCTTAAATTCAACCCCGAATCTCATGGCGGACTTCGTTTTTCAATTTGACCTGATTCGGGCCGGCCCAGCCCGGGAGGTTTTCCTGAATCCGCGGTCAGGAAATTTTTGATTTTTGGGCCAAAATTATGCCGTCCCAAATCAAGCATCCAAAAGTGCTTCTAAGCCTTAAATTCAACCCCGAATCTCATGGCGGACTTCGTTTTTCAATTTGACCTGATTCGGGCCGGCCCAGCCCGGGAGGTTTTCCTGACTCCGCGGTCAGGAAATTTTTGATTTTTGGGCCAAAAATTATGCCGTCCCAAATCAAGCATCCAAAAGTGCTTCTAAGCCTTAAATTCAACCCCGAATCTCATGGCGGACTTCGTTTTTCAATTTGACCTGATTCGGGCCGGCCCAGCCCGGGAGGTTTTCCTGACTCCGCGGTCAGGAAATTTTTGATTTTTGGGCCAAAAATTATGCCGTCCCAAATCAAGCATCCAAAAGTGCTTCTAAGCCTTAAATTCAACCCCGAATCTCATGGCGGACTTCGTTTTTCAATTTGACCTGATTCGGGCCGGCCCAGCCCGGGAGGTTTTCCTGACTCCGCGGTCAGGAAATTTTTGATTTTTGGGCCAAAAATTATGCCGTCCCAAATCAAGCATCCAAAAGTGCTTCTAAGCCTTAAATTCAACCCCGAATCTCATGGCGGACTTCGTTTTTCAATTTGACCTGATTCGGGCCGGCCCAGCCCGGGAGGTTTTCCTGACTCCGCGGTCAGGAAATTTTTGATTTTTGGGCCAAAAATTATGCCGTCCCAAATCAAGCATCCAAAAGTGCTTCTAAGCCTTAAATTCAACCCTGAATCTCATGGCGGACTTCGTTTTTCAATTTGACCTGATTCGGGCCGGCCCAGCCCGGGGGGTTTTCCTGAATCCGCGGTCAGGAAATTTTTGATTTTTGGGCCAAAAATTATGCCGTCCAAAATCAAGCATCCAAAAGTGCTTCTAAGCCTTAAATTCAACCCCGAATCTCATGGCGGACTTCGTTTTTCAATTTGACCTGATTCGGGCCGGCCCAGCCCGGGAGGTTTTCCTGACTCCGCGGTCAGGAAATTTTTGATTTTTGGGCCAAAATTATGCCGTCCCAAATCAAGCATCCAAAAGTGCTTCTAAGCCTTAAATTCAACCCCGAATCTCATGGCGGACTTCGTTTTTCAATTTGACCTGATTCGGGCCGGCCCAGCCCGGGAGGTTTTCCTGACTCCGCGGTCAGGAAATTTTTGATTTTTGGGCCAAAAATTATGCCGTCCCAAATCAAGCATCCAAAAGTGCTTCTAAGCCTTAAATTCAACCCCGAATCTCATGGCGGACTTCGTTTTTCAATTTGACCTGATTCGGGCCGGCCCAGCCCGGGAGGTTTTCCTGACTCCGCGGTCAGGAAATTTTTGATTTTTGGCCCAAAAATTATGCCGTCCCAAATCAAGCATCCAAAAGTGCTTCTAAGCCTTAAATTCAACCCCGAATCTCATGGCGGACTTCGTTTTTCAATTTGACCTGATTCGGGCCGGCCCAGCCCGGGGGGTTTTCCTGAATCCGCGGTCAGTAAATTTTTGATTTTTGGGCCAAAAATTATGCCGTCCCAAATCAAGCATCCAAAAGTGCTTCTAAGCCTTAAATTCAACCCCGAATATCATGGCGGACTTCGTTTTTCAATTTGACCTGATTCGGGCCGGCCCAGCCCGGGAGGTTTTCCTGACTCTGCCGTCAGGAAATTTTTGATTTTTGGGCCAAAAATTATGCCGTCCCAAATCAAGCATCCAAAAGTGCTTCTTAGCCTTAAATTCAACCCCGAATCTCATGGCGGACTTCGTTTTTCAATTTGACCTGATTCGGGCCGGCCCAGCCCGGGAGGTTTTCCTGACTCTGCCGTCAGGAAACTTTTGATTTTTGGGCCAAAAATTATGCCGTCCCAAATCAAGCATCCAAAAGTGCTTCTAAGCCTTAAATTCAACCCCGAATCTCATGGCGGACTTCGTTTTTCAATTTGACCTGATTCGGACCGGCCAATCCCGGGGGGTTTTCCTGACTCCGCGGTCAGGAAATTTTTGATTTTTGGGCCAAAAATTATGCCGTCGCAAATCAAGCATCCAAAAGTGCTTCTAAGCCTTAAATTCAACCCTGAATCTCATGGCGGACTTTGTTTTTCAATTTGACCTGATTCGGGCCGGCCCAGCCCGGGGGGGTTTCCTGACTCCGCGGTCAGGAAATTTTTGATTTTTGGGCCAAAAATTATGCCGTCCCAAATCAAGCATCCAAAAGTGCTTCTAAGCCTTAAATTCAACCCCGAATCTCATGGCGGACTTCGTTTTTCAATTTGACCTGATTCGGGCCGGCCCAGCCCGGGAGGTTTTCCTGACTCCATGGTCAGGAAATTTTTGATTTTTGGGCCAAAAATTATGCCGTCGCAAATCAAGCATCCAAAAGTGCTTCTAAGCCTTAAATTCAACCCCGAATCTCATGGCGGACTTCGTTTTTCAATTTGACCTGATTCGGGCCGGCCCGTTCCGGGAGGTTTTCCTGACTCCATGGTCAGGAAATTTTTGATTTTTGGGCCAAAAATTATGCCGTCGCAAATCAAGCATCCAAAAGTGCTTCTAAGCCTTAAATTCAACCCCGAATCTCATGGCGGACTTCGTTTTTCAATTTGACCTGATTCGGGCCGGCCCAGCCCGTGAGGTTTTCCTGACTCCGCGGTCAGGAAATTTTTGATTTTTGGGCCAAAAATTATGCCGTCCCAAATCAAGCATCCAAAAGTGCTTCTAAGCCTTAAATTCAACCCCGAATCTCATGGCGGACTTCGTTTTTCAATTTGACCTGATTCGGGCCGGCCCAGCCCGGGGGGTTTTCCTGACTCCGCGGTCAGGAAATTTTTGATTTTTGGGCCAAAAATTATGCCGTCCCAAATCAAGCATCCAAAAGTGCTTCTAAGCCTTAAATTCAACCCCGAATCTCATGGCGGACTTCGTTTTTCAATTTGACCTGATTCGGGCCGGCCCAGCCCGGGAGGTTTTCCTGAATCCGCGGTCAGGAAATTTTTGATTTTTGGGCCAAAATTATGCCGTCCCAAATCAAGCATCCAAAAGTGCTTCTAAGCCTTAAATTCAACCCCGAATCTCATGGCGGACTTCGTTTTTCAATTTGACCTGATTCGGGCCGGCCCAGCCCGGGAGGTTTTCCTGACTCCGCGGTCAGGAAATTTTTGATTTTTGGGCCAAAAATTATGCCGTCCCAAATCAAGCATCCAAAAGTGCTTCTAAGCCTTAAATTCAACCCCGAATCTCATGGCGGACTTCGTTTTTCAATTTGACCTGATTCGGGCCGGCCCAGCCCGGGAGGTTTTCCTGACTCCGCGGTCAGGAAATTTTTGATTTTTGGGCCAAAAATTATGCCGTCCCAAATCAAGCATCCAAAAGTGCTTCTAAGCCTTAAATTCAACCCTGAATCTCATGGCGGACTTCGTTTTTCAATTTGACCTGATTCGGGCCGGCCCAGCCCGGGGGGTTTTCCTGAATCCGCGGTCAGTAAATTTTTGATTTTTGGGCCAAAAATTATGCCGTCCCAAATCAAGCATCCAAAAGTGCTTCTAAGCCTTAAATTCAACCCCGAATCTCATGGCGGACTTCGTTTTTCAATTTGACCTGATTCGGGCCGGCCCAGCCCGGGAGGTTTTCCTGACTCTGCCGTCAGGAAATTTTTGATTTTTGGGCCAAAAATTATGCCGTCCCAAATCAAGCATCCAAAAGTGCTTCTAAGCCTTAAATTCAACCCCGAATCTCATGGCGGACTTCGTTTTTCAATTTGACCTGATTCGGGCCGGCCCAGCCCGGGAGGTTTTCCTGACTCCGCGGTCAGGAAATTTTTGATTTTTGGGCCAAAAATTATGCCGTCCCAAATCAAGCATCCAAAAGTGCTTCTTAGCCTTAAATTCAACCCCGAATCTCATGGCGGACTTCGTTTTTCAATTTGACCTGATTCGGGCCGGCCCAGCCCGGGAGGTTTTCCTGACTCCGCGGTCAGGAAATTTTTGATTTTTGGGCCAAAAATTATGCCGTCCCAAATCAAGCATCCAAAAGTGCTTCTAAGCCTTAAATTCAACCCCGAATCTCATGGCGGACTTCGTTTTTCAATTTGACCTGATTCGGGCCGGCCCAGCCCGGGGGGTTTTCCTGACTCCGCGGTCAGGAAATTTTTGATTTTTGGGCCAAAAATTATGCCGTCCCAAATCAAGCATCCAAAAGTGCTTCTAAGCCTTAAATTCAACCCCGAATCTCATGGCGGACTTCGTTTTTCAATTTGACCTGATTCGGGCCGGCCCAGCCCGGGAGGTTTTCCTGACTCTGCCGTCAGGAAATTTTTGATTTTTGGGCCAAAAATTATGCCGTCCCAAATCAAGCATCCAAAAGTGCTTCTAAGCCTTAAATTCAACCCCGAATCTCATGGCGGACTTCGTTTTTCAATTTGACCTGATTCGGGCCGGCCCAGCCCGGGGGGTTTTCCTGACTCCGCGGTCAGGAAATTTTTGATTTTTGGGCCAAAAATTATGCCGTCCCAAATCAAGCATCCAAAAGTGCTTCTAAGCCTTAAATTCAACCCCGAATCTCATGGCGGACTTCGTTTTTCAATTTGACCTGATTCGGGCCGGCCCAGCCCGGGAGGTTTTCCTGAATCCGCGGTCAGGAAATTTTTGATTTTTGGGCCAAAATTATGCCGTCCCAAATCAAGCATCCAAAAGTGCTTCTAAGCCTTAAATTCAACCCCGAATCTCATGGCGGACTTCGTTTTTCAATTTGACCTGATTCGGGCCGGCCCAGCCCGGGAGGTTTTCCTGACTCCGCGGTCAGGAAATTTTTGATTTTTGGGCCAAAAATTATGCCGTCCCAAATCAAGCATCCAAAAGTGCTTCTAAGCCTTAAATTCAACCCCGAATCTCATGGCGGACTTCGTTTTTCAATTTGACCTGATTCGGGCCGGCCCAGCCCGGGAGGTTTTCCTGACTCCGCGGTCAGGAAATTTTTGATTTTTGGGCCAAAAATTATGCCGTCCCAAATCAAGCATCCAAAAGTGCTTCTAAGCCTTAAATTCAACCCTGAATCTCATGGCGGACTTCGTTTTTCAATTTGACCTGATTCGGGCCGGCCCAGCCCGGGGGGTTTTCCTGAATCCGCGGTCAGTAAATTTTTGATTTTTGGGCCAAAAATTATGCCGTCCCAAATCAAGCATCCAAAAGTGCTTCTAAGCCTTAAATTCAACCCCGAATCTCATGGCGGACTTCGTTTTTCAATTTGACCTGATTCGGGCCGGCCGAGCCCGGGAGGTTTTCCTGACTCTGCCGTCAGGAAATTTTTGATTTTTGGGCCAAAAATTATGCCGTCCCAAATCAAGCATCCAAAAGTGCTTCTAAGCCTTAAATTCAACCCCGAATCTCATGGCGGACTTCGTTTTTCAATTTGACCTGATTCGGGCCGGCCCAGCCCGGGAGGTTTTCCTGACTCCGCGGTCAGGAAATTTTTGATTTTTGGGCCAAAAATTATGCCGTCCCAAATCAAGCATCCAAAAGTGCTTCTTAGCCTTAAATTCAACCCCGAATCTCATGGCGGACTTCGTTTTTCAATTTGACCTGATTCGGGCCGGCCCAGCCCGGGAGGTTTTCCTGACTCCGCGGTCAGGAAATTTTTGATTTTTGGGCCAAAAATTATGCCGTCCCAAATCAAGCATCCAAAAGTGCTTCTAAGCCTTAAATTCAACCCCGAATCTCATGGCGGACTTCGTTTTTCAATTTGACCTGATTCGGGCCGGCCCAGCCCGGGGGGTTTTCCTGACTCCGCGGTCAGGAAATTTTTGATTTTTGGGCCAAAAATTATGCCGTCCCAAATCAAGCATCCAAAAGTGCTTCTAAGCCTTAAATTCAACCCCGAATCTCATGGCGGACTTCGTTTTTCAATTTGACCTGATTCGGGCCGGCCCAGCCCGGGAGGTTTTCCTGACTCTGCCGTCAGGAAATTTTTGATTTTTGGGCCAAAAATTATGCCGTCCCAAATCAAGCATCCAAAAGTGCTTCTAAGCCTTAAATTCAACCCCGAATCTCATGGCGGACTTCGTTTTTCAATTTGACCTGATTCGGGCCGGCCCATCCCGGGAGGTTTTCCTGACTCCGCGGTCAGGAAATTTTTGATTTTTGGGCCAAAAATTATGCCGTCCCAAATCAAGCATCCAAAAGTGCTTCTTAGCCTTAAATTCAACCCCGAATCTCATGGCGGACTTCGTTTTTCAATTTGACCTGATTCGGGCCGGCCCAGCCCGGGAGGTTTTCCTGACTCTGCCGTCAGGAAACTTTTGATTTTTGGGCCAAAAATTATGCCGTCCCAAATCAAGCATCCAAAAGTGCTTCTAAGCCTTAAATTCAACCCCGAATCTCATGGCGGACTTCGATTTTCAATTTGACCTGATTCGGACCGGCCAATCCCGGGGGGTTTTCCTGACTCCGCGGTCAGGAAATTTTTGATTTTTGGGCCAAAAATTATGCCGTCGCAAATCAAGCATCCAAAAGTGCTTCTAAGCCTTAAATTCAACCCTGAATCTCATGGCGGACTTTGTTTTTCAATTTGACCTGATTCGGGCCGGCCCAGCCCGGGGGGGTTTCCTGACTCCGCGGTCAGGAAATTTTTGATTTTTGGGCCAAAAATTATGCCGTCCCAAATCAAGCATCCAAAAGTGCTTCTAAGCCTTAAATTCAACCCCGAATCTCATGGCGGACTTCGTTTTTCAATTTGACCTGATTCGGGCCGGCCCAGCCCGGGAGGTTTTCCTGACTCCATGGTCAGGAAATTTTTGATTTTTGGGCCAAAAATTATGCCGTCGCAAATCAAGCATCCAAAAGTGCTTCTAAGCCTTAAATTCAACCCCGAATCTCATGGCGGACTTCGTTTTTCAATTTGACCTGATTCGGGCCGGCCCAGCGCGGGAGGTTTTCCTGAATCCGCGGTCAGGAAATTTTTGATTTTTGGGCCAAAATTATGCCGTCCCAAATCAAGCATCCAAAAGTGCTTCTAAGCCTTAAATTCAACCCCGAATCTCATGGCGGACTTCGTTTTTCAATTTGACCTGATTCGGGCCGGCCCAGCCCGGGAGGTTTTCCTGACTCCGCGGTCAGGAAATTTTTGATTTTTGGGCCAAAAATTATGCCGTCCCAAATCAAGCATCCAAAAGTGCTTCTAAGCCTTAAATTCAACCCCGAATCTCATGGCGGACTTCGTTTTTCAATTTGACCTGATTCGGGCCGGCCCAGCCCGGGAGGTTTTCCTGACTCCGCGGTCAGGAAATTTTTGATTTTTGGGCCAAAAATTATGCCGTCCCAAATCAAGCATCCAAAAGTGCTTCTAAGCCTTAAATTCAACCCCGAATCTCATGGCGGACTTCGTTTTTCAATTTGACCTGATTCGGGCCGGCCCAGCCGGGGAGGTTTTCCTGACTCCGCGGTCAGGAAATTTTTGATTTTTGGGCCAAAAATTATGCCGTCCCAAATCAAGCATCCAAAAGTGCTTCTAAGCCTTAAATTCAACCCTGAATCTCATGGCGGACTTCGTTTTTCAATTTGACCTGATTCGGGCCGGCCCAGCCCGGGGGGTTTTCCTGAATCCGCGGTCAGGAAATTTTTGATTTTTGGTCCAAAAATTATGCCGTCCAAAATCAAGCATCCAAAAGTGCTTCTAAGCCTTAAATTCAACCCCGAATCTCATGGCAGACTTCGTTTTTCAATTTGACCTGATTCGGGCCGGCCCAGCCCGGGAGGTTTTCCTGACTCTGCCGTCAGGAAATTTTTGATTTTTGGGCCAAAAATTATGCCGTCCCAAATCAAGCATCCAAAAGTGCTTCTAAGCCTTAAATTCAACCCCGAATCTCATGGCGGACTTCGTTTTTCAATTTGACCTGATTCGGGCCGGCCCAGCCCGGGAGGTTTTCCTGACTCCGCGGTCAGGAAATTTTTGATTTTTGGGCCAAAATTATGCCGTCCCAAATCAAGCATCCAAAAGTGCTTCTTAGCCTTAAATTCAACCCCGAATCTCATGGCGGACTTCGATTTTCAATTTGACCTGATTCGGACCGGCCCATCCCGGGAGGTTTTCCTGACTCCGCGGTCAGGAAATGTTTGATTTTTGGGCCAAAAATTATGCCGTCCCAAATCAAGCATCCAAAAGTGCTTCTAAGCCTTAAATTCAACCCCGAATCTCATGGCGGACTTCGTTTTTCAATTTGACCTGATTCGGGCCGGCCCAGCCCGGGAGGTTTTCCTGACTCCGCGGTCAGGAAATTTTTGATTTTTGGGCCAAAATTATGCCGTCCCAAATCAAGCATCCAAAAGTGCTTCTAAGCCTTAAATTCAACCCCGAATCTCATGGCGGACTTCGTTTTTCAATTTGACCTGATTCGGGCCGGCACAGCCCGGGAGGTTTTCCTGACTCCGCGGTCAGGAAATTTTTGATTTTTGGGCCAAAATTATGCCGTCCCAAATCAAGCATCCAAAAGTGCTTCTAAGCCTTAAATTCAACCCCGAATCTCATGGCGGACTTCGTTTTTCAATTTGACCTGATTCGGGCCGGCCCAGCCCGGGAGGTTTTCCTGACTCCGCGGTCAGGAAATTTTTGATTTTTGGGCCAAAAATTATGCCGTCCCAAATCAAGCATCCAAAAGTGCTTCTAAGCCTTAAATTCAACCCCGAATCTCATGGCGGACTTCGTTTTTCAATTTGACCTGATTCGGGCCGGCCCAGGCCGGGAGGTTTTCCTGACTCCGCGGTCAGGAAATTTTTGATTTTTGGGCCAAAAATTATGCCGTCCCAAATCAAGCATCCAAAAGTGCTTCTAAGCCTTAAATTCAACCCCGAATCTCATGGCGGACTTCGTTTTTCAATTTGACCTGATTCGGGCCGGCCCAGCCCGGGGGGTTTTCCTGAATCCGCGGTCAGGAAATTTTTGATTTTTGGTCCAAAATTATGCCGTCCAAAATCAAGCAGCCAAAAGTGCTTCTAAGCCTTAAATTCAACCCCGAATCTCATGGCGGACTTCGTTTTTCAATTTGACCTGATTCGGGCCGGCCCAGCCCGGGAGGTTTTCCTGACTCTGCCGTCAGGAAATTTTTGATTTTTGGGCCAAAAATTATGCCGTCCCAAATCAAGCATCCAAAAGTGCTTCTAAGCCTTAAATTCAACCCCGAATCTCATGGCGGACTTCATTTTTCAATTTGACCTGATTCGGGCCGGCCCAGCCCGGGAGGTTTTCCTGACTCCGCGGTCAGGAAATTTTTGATTTTTGGGCCAAAAATTATGCCGTCCCAAATCAAGCATCCAAAAGTGCTTCTTAGCCTTAAATTCAACCCCAAATCTCATGGCGGACTTCGTTTTTCAATTTGACTTGATTCGGGCCGGCCCAGCCCGGGAGGTTTTCCTGACTCCGCGGTCAGGAAATTTTTGATTTTTGGGCCAAAAATTATGCCGTCCCAAATCAAGCATCCAAAAGTGCTTCTAAGCCTTAAATTCAACCCCGAATCTCATGGCGGACTTCGATTTTCAATTTGACCTGATTCGGACCGGCCCATCCCGGGAGGTTTTCCTGACTCCGCGGTCAGGAAATTTTTGATTTTTGGGCCAAAAATTATGCCGTCCCAAATCAAGCATCCAAAAGTGCTTCTAAGCCTTAAATTCAACCCCGAATCTCATGGCGGACTTCGTTTTTCAATTTGACCTGATTCGGGCCGGCCCAGCCCGGGAGGTTTTCCTGACTCCATGGTCAGGAAATTTTTGATTTTTGGGCCAAAAATTATGCCGTCGCAAATCAAGCATCCAAAAGTGCTTCTAAGCCTTAAATTCAACCCCGAATCTCATGGCGGACTTCGTTTTTCAATTTGACCTGATTCGGGCCGGCCCAGCCCGGGGGGTTTTCCTGACTCCGCGGTCAGGAAATTTTTGATTTTTGGGCCAAAAATTATGCCGTCCCAAATCAAGCATCCAAAAGTGCTTCTAAGCCTTAAATTCAACCCCGAATCTCATGGCGGACTTCGTTTTTCAATTTGACCTGATTCGGGCCGGCCCAGCCCGGGAGGTTTTCCTGACTCTGCCGTCAGGAAATTTTCGATTTTTGGGCCAAAAATTATGCCGTCCCAAATCAAGCATCCAAAAGTGCTTCTAAGCCTTAAATTCAACCCCGAATCTCATGGCGGACTTCGTTTTTCAATTTGACCTGATTCGGGCCGGCCCAGCCCGGGAGGTTTTCCTGACTCCGCGGTCAGGAAATTTTTGATTTTTGGGCCAAAAATTATGCCGTCCCAAATCAAGCATCCAAAAGTGCTTCTAAGCCTTAAATTCAACCCTGAATCTCATGGCGGACTTCGTTTTTCGACCTGATTCGGGCCGGCCCAGCCCGGGGGGTTTTCCTGACTCCGCGGTCAGGAAATGTTTGATTTTTGGGCCAAAAATTATGCCGTCCCAAATCAAGCATCCAAAAGTGCTTCTAAGCCTTAAATTCAACCCCGAATCTCATGGCGGACTTCGTTTTTCAATTTGACCTGATTCGGGCCGGCCCAGCCCGGGAGGTTTTCCTGACTCCATGGTCAGGAAATTTACGATTTTTGGGCCAAAAATTATGCCGTCCCAAATCAAGCATCCAAAAGTGCTTCTAAGCCTTAAATTCAACCCCGAATCTCATGGCGGACTTCGTTTTTCAATTTGACCTGATTCGGGCCGGCCCAGCCCGGGAGGTTTTCCTGACTCCATGGTCAGGAAATTTTTGATTTTTGGGCCAAAAATTATGCCGTCGCAAATAAAGCATCCAAAAGTGCTTCTAAGCCTTAAATTCAACCCCGAATCTCATGGCGGACTTCGTTTTTCAATTTGACCTGATTCGGGCCTTCCCAGCCCGGGAGGTTTTCCTGACTCCGCGGTCAGGAAATTTTTGATTTTTGGGCCAAAAATTATGCCGTCCCAAATCAAGCATCCAAAAGTGCTTCTAAGCCTTAAATTCAACCCTGAATCTCATGGCGGACTTCGTTTTTCAATTTGACCTGATTCGGGCCGGCCCAGCCCGGGGGGTTTTCCTGACTCCGCGGTCAGGAAATGTTTGATTTTTGGGCCAAAAATTATGCCGTCCCAAATCAAGCATCCAAAAGTGCTTCTAAGCCTTAAATTCAACCCCGAATCTCATGGCGGACTTCGTTTTTCAATTTGACCTGATTCGGGCCGGCCCAGCCCGGGAGGTTTTCCTGACTCCATGGTCAGGAAATTTTTGATTTTTGGGCCAAAAATTATGCCGTCCCAAATCAAGCATCCAAAAGTGCTTCTAAGCCTTAAATTCAACCCCGAATCTCATGGCGGACTTCATTTTTCAATTTGACCTGATTCGGGCCGGCCCAGCCCGGGAGGTTTTCCTGACTCCGCGGTCAGGAAATTTTTGATTTTTGGGCCAAAAATTATGCCGTCCCAAATCAAGCATCCAAAAGTGCTTCTTAGCCTTAAATTCAACCCCAAATCTCATGGCGGACTTCGTTTTTCAATTTGACTTGATTCGGGCCGGCCCAGCCCGGGAGGTTTTCCTGACTCCGCGGTCAGGAAATTTTTGATTTTTGGGCCAAAAATTATGCCGTCCCAAATCAAGCATCCAAAAGTGCTTCTAAGCCTTAAATTCAACCCCGAATCTCATGGCGGACTTCGATTTTCAATTTGACCTGATTCGGACCGGCCCATCCCGGGAGGTTTTCCTGACTCCGCGGTCAGGAAATTTTTGATTTTTGGGCCAAAAATTATGCCGTCCCAAATCAAGCATCCAAAAGTGCTTCTAAGCCTTAAATTCAACCCCGAATCTCATGGCGGACTTCGTTTTTCAATTTGACCTGATTCGGGCCGGCCCAGCCCGGGAGGTTTTCCTGACTCCATGGTCAGGAAATTTTTGATTTTTGGGCCAAAAATTATGCCGTCGCAAATCAAGCATCCAAAAGTGCTTCTAAGCCTTAAATTCAACCCCGAATCTCATGGCGGACTTCGTTTTTCAATTTGACCTGATTCGGGCCGGCCCAGCCCGGGGGGTTTTCCTGACTCCGCGGTCAGGAAATTTTTGATTTTTGGGCCAAAAATTATGCCGTCCCAAATCAAGCATCCAAAAGTGCTTCTAAGCCTTAAATTCAACCCCGAATCTCATGGCGGACTTCGTTTTTCAATTTGACCTGATTCGGGCCGGCCCAGCCCGGGAGGTTTTCCTGACTCTGCCGTCAGGAAATTTTCGATTTTTGGGCCAAAAATTATGCCGTCCCAAATCAAGCATCCAAAAGTGCTTCTAAGCCTTAAATTCAACCCCGAATCTCATGGCGGACTTCGTTTTTCAATTTGACCTGATTCGGGCCGGCCCAGCCCGGGAGGTTTTCCTGACTCCATGGTCAGGAAATTTTTGATTTTTGGGCCAAAAATTATGCCGTCGCAAATCAAGCATCCAAAAGTGCTTCTAAGCCTTAAATTCAACCCCGAATCTCATGGCGGACTTCGTTTTTCAATTTGACCTGATTCGGGCCGGCCCAGCCCGGGAGGTTTTCCTGACTCCGCGGTCAGGAAATTTTTGATTTTTGGGCCAAAAATTATGCCGTCCCAAATCAAGCATCCAAAAGTGCTTCTAAGCCTTAAATTCAACCCTGAATCTCATGGCGGACTTCGTTTTTCGACCTGATTCGGGCCGGCCCAGCCCGGGGGGTTTTCCTGACTCCGCGGTCAGGAAATGTTTGATTTTTGGGCCAAAAATTATGCCGTCCCAAATCAAGCATCCAAAAGTGCTTCTAAGCCTTAAATTCAACCCCGAATCTCATGGCGGACTTCGTTTTTCAATTTGACCTGATTCGGGCCGGCCCAGCCCGGGAGGTTTTCCTGACTCCATGGTCAGGAAATTTACGATTTTTGGGCCAAAAATTATGCCGTCCCAAATCAAGCATCCAAAAGTGCTTCTAAGCCTTAAATTCAACCCCGAATCTCATGGCGGACTTCGTTTTTCAATTTGACCTGATTCGGGCCGGCCCAGCCCGGGAGGTTTTCCTGACTCCATGGTCAGGAAATTTTTGATTTTTGGGCCAAAAATTATGCCGTCGCAAATAAAGCATCCAAAAGTGCTTCTAAGCCTTAAATTCAACCCCGAATCTCATGGCGGACTTCGTTTTTCAATTTGACCTGATTCGGGCCGGCCCAGCCCGGGGGGTTTTCCTGACTCCGCGGTCAGGAAATGTTTGATTTTTGGGCCAAAAATTATGCCGTCCCAAATCAAGCATCCAAAAGTGCTTCTAAGCCTTAAATTCAACCCCGAATCTCATGGCGGACTTCGTTTTTCAATTTGACCTGATTCGGGCCGGCCCAGCCCGGGAGGTTTTCCTGACTCCATGGTCAGGAAATTTTCGATTTTTGGGCCAAAAATTATGCCGTCCCAAATCAAGCATCCAAAAGTGCTTCTAAGCCTTAAATTCAACCCAGAATCTCATGGCGGACTTCGTTTTTCAATTTGACCTGATTCGGGCCGGCCCAGCCCGGGAGGTTTTCCTGACTCCATGGTCAGGAAATTTTTGATTTTTGGGCCAAAAATTATGCCGTCGCAAATCAAGCATCCAAAAGTGCTTCTAAGCCTTAAATTCAACCCCGAATCTCATGGCGGACTTCGTTTTTCAATTTGACCTGATTCGGGCCGGCCCAGCCCGGGGGGTTTTCCTGACTCCGCGGTCAGGAAATTTTTGGTTTTTGGGCCAAAGATTATGCCGTCCGAAATCAAGCATCCAAAAGTGCTTCTAAGCCTTAAATTCAACCCTGAATCTCATGGCGGACTTCGTTTTTCAATTTGACCTGATTCGGGCCGGCCCAGCCCGGGGGGTTTTCCTGACTCCGCGGTCAGGAAATTTTTGATTTTTGGGCCAAAAATTATGCCGTCCGAAATCAAGCATCCAAAAGTGCTTCTAAGCCTTAAATTCAACCCCGAATCTCATGGCGGACTTCGTTTTTCAATTTGACCTGATTCGGGCCGGTCCATCCCGGGAGGTTTTCCTGACTCCGCGGTCAGGAAATTTTTGATTTTTGGGCCAAAAATTATGCCGTCCCAAATCAAGCATCCAAAAGTGCTTCTAAGCCTTAAATTCAACCCCGAATCTCATGGCGGACTTCGATTTTCAATTTGACCTGATTCGGACCGGCCCATCCCGGGAGGTTTTCCTGACTCTGCCGTCAGGAAATTTTCGATTTTTGGGCCAAAAATTATGCCGTCCCAAATCAAGCATCCAAAAGTGCTTCTAAGCCTTAAATTCAACCCCGAATCTCATGGCGGACTTCGTTTTTCAATTTGACCTGATTCGGACCGGCCCATCCCGGGAGGTTTTCCTGACTCTGCCGTCAGGAAATTTTTGATTTTTGGGCCAAAAATTATGCCGTCGCAAATCAAGCATCCAAAAGTGCTTCTAAGCCTTAAATTCAACCCCGAATCTCATGGCGGACTTCGTTTTTCAATTTGACCTGATTCGGGCCGGCCCAGCCCGGGAGGTTTTCCTGACTCCGCGGTCAGGAAATTTTTGATTTTTGGGCCAAAAATTATGCCGTCCCAAATCAAGCATCCAAAAGTGCTTCTAAGCCTTAAATATAACCCTGAATCTCATGGCGGACTTCGTTTTTCAATTTGACCTGATTCGGGCCGGCCCAGCCCGGGAGGTTTTCCTGACTCCGCGGTCAGGAAATTTTTGATTTTTGGGCCAAAAATTATGCCGTCCCAAATCAAGCATCCAAAAGTGCTTCTAAGCCTTAAATATAACCCTGAATCTCATGGCGGACTTCGTTTTTCAATTTGACCTGATTCGGGCCGGCCCAGCCCGGGAGGTTTTCCTGACTCCGCGGTCAGGAAATTTTTGATTTTTGGGCCAAAAATTATGCCGTCCCAAATCAAGCATCCAAAAGTGCTTCTAAGCCTTAAATTCAACCCCGAATCTCATGGCAGACTTCGTTTTTCAATTTGACCTGATTCGGGCCGGCCCAGCCCGGGAGGTTTTCCTGACTCTGCCGTCAGGAAATTTTTGATTTTTGGGCCAAAAATTATGCCGTCCCAAATCAAGCATCCAAAAGTGCTTCTAAGCCTTAAATTCAACCCCGAATCTCATGGCGGACTTCGTTTTTCAATTTGACCTGATTCGGGCCGGCCCATCCCGGGAGGTTTTCCTGACTCCGCGGTCAGGAAATTTTTGATTTTTGGGCCAAAAATTATGCCGTCCCAAATCAAGCATCCAAAAGTGCTTCTAAGCCTTAAATTCAAGCCCGAATCTCATGGCGGACTTCGTTTTTCAATTTGACCTGATTCGGGCCGGCCCGGCCCGGGAGGTTTTCCTGACTCTGCCGTCAGGAAATTTTTGATTTTTGGGCCAAAAATTATGCCGTCCCAAATCAAGCATCCAAAAGTGCTTCTAAGCCTTAAATTCAACCCCGAATCTCATGGCGGACTTCGTTTTTCAATTTGACCTGATTCGGGCCGGCCCATCCCGGGAGGTTTTCCTGACTCCGCGGTCAGGAAATTTTTGATTTTTGGGCCAAAAATTATGCCGTCCCAAATCAAGCATCCAAAAGTGCTTCTAAGCCTTAAATTCAACCCCGAATCTCATGGCGGACTTCGTTTTTCAATTTGACCTGATTCGGGCCGGCCCAGCCCGGGAGGTTTTCCTGACTCTGCCGTCAGGAAATTTTTGATTTTTGGGCCAAAAATTATGCCGTCCCAAATCAAGCATCCAAAAGTGCTTCTAAGCCTTAAATTCAACCCCGAATCTCATGGCGGACTTCGTTTTTCAATTTGACCTGATTCGGGCCGGCCCATCCCGGGAGGTTTTCCTGACTCCGCGGTCAGGAAATTTTTGATTTTTGGGCCAAAAATTATGCCGTCCCAAATCAAGCATCCAAAAGTGCTTCTAAGCCTTAAATTCAACCCCGAATCTCATGGCGGACTTCGATTTTCAATTTGACCTGATTCGGACCGGCCCATCCCGGGAGGTTTTCCTGACTCCGCGGTCAGGAAATGTTTGATTTTTGGGCCAAAAATTATGCCGTCCCAAATCAAGCATCCAAAAGTGCTTCTAAGCCTTAAATTCAACCCCGAATCTCATGGCGGACTTCGTTTTTCAATTTGACCTGATTCGGGCCGGCCCAGCCCGGGAGGTTTTCCTGACTCCATGGTCAGGAAATTTTTGATTTTTGGGCCAAAAATTATGCCGTCGCAAATCAAGCATCCAAAAGTGCTTCTAAGCCTTAAATTCAACCCCGAATCTCATGGCGGACTTCGTTTTTCAATTTGACCTGATTCTGGCCGGCCCAGCCCGGTAGGTTTTCCTGACTCCACGGTCAGGAAATTTTTGATTTTTGGGCCAAAAATTATGCCGTCCCAAATCAAGCATCCAAAAGTGCTTCTAAGCCTTAAATTCAACCCTGAATCTCATGGCGGACTTCGTTTTTCAATTTGACCTGATTCGGGCCGGCCCAGCCCGGGGGGTTTTCCTGACTCCGCGGTCAGGAAATTTTTGATTTTTGGGCCAAAAATTATGCCGTCCCAAATCAAGCATCCAAAAGTGCTTCTAAGCCTTAAATTCAACCCCGAATCTCATGGCGGACTTCGTTTTTCAATTTGACCTGATTCGGGCCGGCGCAGCCCGGGAGGTTTTCCTGACTCCGCGGTCAGGAAATGTTTGATTTTTGGGCCAAAAATTATGCCGTCCCAAATCAAGCATCCAAAAGTGCTTCTAAGCCTTAAATTCAACCCCGAATCTCATGGCGGACTTCGTTTTTCAATTTGACCTGATTCGGGCCGGCCCAGCCCGGGAGGTTTTCCTGACTCCATGGTCAGGAAATTTTTGATTTTTGGGCCAAAAATTATGCCGTCGCAAATCAAGCATCCAAAAGTGCTTCTAAGCCTTAAATTCAACCCCGAATCTCATGGCGGACTTCGTTTTTCAATTTGACCTGATTCTGGCCGGCCCAGCCCGGTAGGTTTTCCTGACTCCATGGTCAGGAAATTTTTGATTTTTGGGCCAAAAATTATGCCGTCGCAAATCAAGCATCCAAAAGTGCTTCTAAGCCTTAAATTCAACCCCGAATCTCATGGCGGACTTCGTTTTTCAATTTGACCTGATTCGGGCCGGCCCAGCCCGGGAGGTTTTCCTGACTCCGCGGTCAGGAAATTTTTGATTTTTGGGCCAAAAATTATGCCGTCCCAAATCAAGCATCCAAAAGTGCTTCTAAGCCTTAAATTCAACCCTGAATCTCATGGCGGACTTCGTTTTTCAATTTGACCTGATTCGGGCCGGCCCAGCCCGGGGGGTTTTCCTGACTCCGCGGTCAGGAAATTTTTGATTTTTGGGCCAAAAATTATGCCGTCCCAAATCAAGCATCCAAAAGTGCTTCTAAGCCTTAAATTCAACCCCGAATCTCATGGCGGACTTCGTTTTTCAATTTGACCTGATTCGGGCCGGCGCAGCCCGGGAGGTTTTCCTGACTCCGCGGTCAGGAAATGTTTGATTTTTGGGCCAAAAATTATGCCGTCCCAAATCAAGCATCCAAAAGTGCTTCTAAGCCTTAAATTCAACCCCGAATCTCATGGCGGACTTCGTTTTTCAATTTGACCTGATTCGGGCCGGCCCAGCCCGGGAGGTTTTCCTGACTCCATGGTCAGGAAATTTTTGATTTTTGGGCCAAAAATTATGCCGTCGCAAATCAAGCATCCAAAAGTGCTTCTAAGCCTTAAATTCAACCCCGAATCTCATGGCGGACTTCGTTTTTCAATTTGACCTGATTCTGGCCGGCCCAGCCCGGTAGGTTTTCCTGACTCCATGGTCAGGAAATTTTTGATTTTTGGGCCAAAAATTATGCCGTCGCAAATCAAGCATCCAAAAGTGCTTCTAAGCCTTAAATTCAACCCCGAATCTCATGGCGGACTTCGTTTTTCAATTTGACCTGATTCGGGCCGGCCCAGCCCGGGAGGTTTTCCTGACTCCGCGGTCAGGAAATTTTTGATTTTTGGGCCAAAAATTATGCCGTCCCAAATCAAGCATCCAAAAGTGCTTCTAAGCCTTAAATTCAACCCTGAATCTCATGGCGGACTTCGTTTTTCAATTTGACCTGATTCGGGCCGGCCCAGCCCGGGGGGTTTTCCTGACTCCGCGGTCAGGAAATTTTTGGTTTTTGGGCCAAAGATTATGCCGTCCGAAATCAAGCATCCAAAAGTGCTTCTAAGCCTTAAATTCAACCCTGAATCTCATGGCGGACTTCGTTTTTCAATTTGACCTGATTCGGGCCGGCCCAGCCCGGGGGGTTTTCCTGACTCCGCGGTCAGGAAATTTTTGATTTTTGGGCCAAAAATTATGCCGTCCGAAATCAAGCATCCAAAAGTGCTTCTAAGCCTTAAATTCAACCCCGAATCTCATGGCGGACTTCGTTTTTCAATTTGACCTGATTCGGGCCGGTCCATCCCGGGAGGTTTTCCTGACTCCGCGGTCAGGAAATTTTTGATTTTTGGGCCAAAAATTATGCCGTCCCAAATCAAGCATCCAAAAGTGCTTCTAAGCCTTAAATTCAACCCCGAATCTCATGGCGGACTTCGATTTTCAATTTGACCTGATTCGGACCGGCCCATCCCGGGAGGTTTTCCTGACTCTGCCGTCAGGAAATTTTCGATTTTTGGGCCAAAAATTATGCCGTCCCAAATCAAGCATCCAAAAGTGCTTCTAAGCCTTAAATTCAACCCCGAATCTCATGGCGGACTTCGTTTTTCAATTTGACCTGATTCGGACCGGCCCATCCCGGGAGGTTTTCCTGACTCTGCCGTCAGGAAATTTTTGATTTTTGGGCCAAAAATTATGCCGTCGCAAATCAAGCATCCAAAAGTGCTTCTAAGCCTTAAATTCAACCCCGAATCTCATGGCGGACTTCGTTTTTCAATTTGACCTGATTCGGGCCGGCCCAGCCCGGGAGGTTTTCCTGACTCCGCGGTCAGGAAATTTTTGATTTTTGGGCCAAAAATTATGCCGTCCCAAATCAAGCATCCAAAAGTGCTTCTAAGCCTTAAATATAACCCTGAATCTCATGGCGGACTTCGTTTTTCAATTTGACCTGATTCGGGCCGGCCCAGCCCGGGGGGTTTTCCTGACTCCGCGGTCAGGAAATTTTTGATTTTTGGGCCAAAAATTATGCCGTCCCAAATCAAGCATCCAAAAGTGCTTCTAAGCCTTAAATTCAACCCCGAATCTCATGGCAGACTTCGTTTTTCAATTTGACCTGATTCGGGCCGGCCCAGCCCGGGAGGTTTTCCTGACTCTGCCGTCAGGAAATTTTTGATTTTTGGGCCAAAAATTATGCCGTCCCAAATCAAGCATCCAAAAGTGCTTCTAAGCCTTAAATTCAACCCCGAATCTCATGGCGGACTTCGTTTTTCAATTTGACCTGATTCGGGCCGGCCCATCCCGGGAGGTTTTCCTGACTCCGCGGTCAGGAAATTTTTGATTTTTGGGCCAAAAATTATGCCGTCCCAAATCAAGCATCCAAAAGTGCTTCTAAGCCTTAAATTCAACCCCGAATCTCATGGCGGACTTCGTTTTTCAATTTGACCTGATTCGGGCCGGTCCATCCCGGGAGGTTTTCCTGACTCCGCGGTCAGGAAATTTTTGATTTTTGGGCCAAAAATTATGCCGTCCCAAATCAAGCATCCAAAAGTGCTTCTAAGCCTTAAATTCAACCCCGAATCTCATGGCGGACTTCGATTTTCAATTTGACCTGATTCGGACCGGCCCATCCCGGGAGGTTTTCCTGACTCTGCCGTCAGGAAATTTTCGATTTTTGGGCCAAAAATTATGCCGTCCCAAATCAAGCATCCAAAAGTGCTTCTAAGCCTTAAATTCAACCCCGAATCTCATGGCGGACTTCGTTTTTCAATTTGACCTGATTCGGACCGGCCCATCCCGGGAGGTTTTCCTGACTCTGCCGTCAGGAAATTTTTGATTTTTGGGCCAAAAATTATGCCGTCGCAAATCAAGCATCCAAAAGTGCTTCTAAGCCTTAAATTCAACCCCGAATCTCATGGCGGACTTCGTTTTTCAATTTGACCTGATTCGGGCCGGCCCAGCCCGGGAGGTTTTCCTGACTCCGCGGTCAGGAAATTTTTGATTTTTGGGCCAAAAATTATGCCGTCCCAAATCAAGCATCCAAAAGTGCTTCTAAGCCTTAAATATAACCCTGAATCTCATGGCGGACTTCGTTTTTCAATTTGACCTGATTCGGGCCGGCCCAGCCCGGGGGGTTTTCCTGACTCCGCGGTCAGGAAATTTTTGATTTTTGGGCCAAAAATTATGCCGTCCCAAATCAAGCATCCAAAAGTGCTTCTAAGCCTTAAATTCAACCCCGAATCTCATGGCAGACTTCGTTTTTCAATTTGACCTGATTCGGGCCGGCCCAGCCCGGGAGGTTTTCCTGACTCTGCCGTCAGGAAATTTTTGATTTTTGGGCCAAAAATTATGCCGTCCCAAATCAAGCATCCAAAAGTGCTTCTAAGCCTTAAATTCAACCCCGAATCTCATGGCGGACTTCGTTTTTCAATTTGACCTGATTCGGGCCGGCCCATCCCGGGAGGTTTTCCTGACTCCGCGGTCAGGAAATTTTTGATTTTTGGGCCAAAAATTATGCCGTCCCAAATCAAGCATCCAAAAGTGCTTCTAAGCCTTAAATTCAAGCCCGAATCTCATGGCGGACTTCGTTTTTCAATTTGACCTGATTCGGGCCGGCCCGGCCCGGGAGGTTTTCCTGACTCTGCCGTCAGGAAATTTTTGATTTTTGGGCCAAAAATTATGCCGTCCCAAATCAAGCATCCAAAAGTGCTTCTAAGCCTTAAATTCAACCCCGAATCTCATGGCGGACTTCGTTTTTCAATTTGACCTGATTCGGGCCGGCCCATCCCGGGAGGTTTTCCTGACTCCGCGGTCAGGAAATTTTTGATTTTTGGGCCAAAAATTATGCCGTCCCAAATCAAGCATCCAAAAGTGCTTCTAAGCCTTAAATTCAACCCCGAATCTCATGGCGGACTTCGTTTTTCAATTTGACCTGATTCGGGCCGGCCCAGCCCGGGAGGTTTTCCTGACTCTGCCGTCAGGAAATTTTTGATTTTTGGGCCAAAAATTATGCCGTCCCAAATCAAGCATCCAAAAGTGCTTCTAAGCCTTAAATTCAACCCCGAATCTCATGGCGGACTTCGTTTTTCAATTTGACCTGATTCGGGCCGGCCCATCCCGGGAGGTTTTCCTGACTCCGCGGTCAGGAAATTTTTGATTTTTGGGCCAAAAATTATGCCGTCCCAAATCAAGCATCCAAAAGTGCTTCTAAGCCTTAAATTCAACCCCGAATCTCATGGCGGACTTCGTTTTTCAATTTGACCTGATTCGGGCCGGCCCAGCCCGGGAGGTTTTCCTGACTCCATGGTCAGGAAATTTTTGATTTTTGGGCCAAAAATTATGCCGTCGCAAATCAAGCATCCAAAAGTGCTTCTAAGCCTTAAATTCAACCCCGAATCTCATGGCGGACTTCGTTTTTCAATTTGACCTGATTCTGGCCGGCCCAGCCCGGTAGGTTTTCCTGACTCCGCGGTCAGGAAATTTTTGATTTTTGGGCCAAAAATTATGCCGTCCCAAATCAAGCATCCAAAAGTGCTTCTAAGCCTTAAATTCAACCCTGAATCTCATGGCGGACTTCGTTTTTCAATTTGACCTGATTCGGGCCGGCCCAGCCCGGGGGGTTTTCCTGACTCCGCGGTCAGGAAATTTTTGATTTTTGGGCCAAAAATTATGCCGTCCCAAATCAAGCATCCAAAAGTGCTTCTAAGCCTTAAATTCAACCCCGAATCTCATGGCGGACTTCGTTTTTCAATTTGACCTGATTCGGGCCGGCGCAGCCCGGGAGGTTTTCCTGACTCCGCGGTCAGGAAATGTTTGATTTTTGGGCCAAAAATTATGCCGTCCCAAATCAAGCATCCAAAAGTGCTTCTAAGCCTTAAATTCAACCCCGAATCTCATGGCGGACTTCGTTTTTCAATTTGACCTGATTCGGGCCGGCCCAGCCCGGGAGGTTTTCCTGACTCCATGGTCAGGAAATTTTTGATTTTTGGGCCAAAAATTATGCCGTCGCAAATCAAGCATCCAAAAGTGCTTCTAAGCCTTAAATTCAACCCCGAATCTCATGGCGGACTTCGTTTTTCAATTTGACCTGATTCTGGCCGGCCCAGCCCGGTAGGTTTTCCTGACTCCATGGTCAGGAAATTTTTGATTTTTGGGCCAAAAATTATGCCGTCGCAAATCAAGCATCCAAAAGTGCTTCTAAGCCTTAAATTCAACCCCGAATCTCATGGCGGACTTCGTTTTTCAATTTGACCTGATTCGGGCCGGCCCAGCCCGGGAGTTTTTCCTGACTCCGCGGTCAGGAAATTTTTGATTTTTGGGCCAAAAATTATGCCGTCCCAAATCAAGCATCCAAAAGTGCTTCTAAGCCTTAAATTCAACCCTGAATCTCATGGCAGACTTCGTTTTTCAATTTGACCTGATTCGGGCCGGCCCAGCCCGGGGGGTTTTCCTGACTCCGCGGTCAGGAAATTTTTGGTTTTTTGGCCAAAGATTATGCCGTCCGAAATCATGCATCCAAAAGTGCTTCTAAGCCTTAAATTCAACCCTGAATCTCATGGCGGACTTCGTTTTTCAATTTGACCTGATTCGGGCCGGCCCAGCCCGGGGGGTTTTCCTGACTCCGCGGTCAGGAAATTTTTGATTTTTGGGCCAAAAATTATGCCGTCCGAAATCAAGCATCCAAAAGTGCTTCTAAGCCTTAAATTCAACCCCGAATCTCATGGCGGACTTCGTTTTTCAATTTGACCTGATTCGGGCCGGTCCATCCCGGGAGGTTTTCCTGACTCCGCGGTCAGGAAATTTTTGATTTTTGGGCCAAAAATTATGCCGTCCCAAATCAAGCATCCAAAAGTGCTTCTAAGCCTTAAATTCAACCCCGAATCTCATGGCGGACTTCGATTTTCAATTTGACCTGATTCGGACCGGCCCATCCCGGGAGGTTTTCCTGACTCTGCCGTCAGGAAATTTTCGATTTTTGGGCCAAAAATTATGCCGTCCCAAATCAAGCATCCAAAAGTGCTTCTAAGCCTTAAATTCAACCCCGAATCTCATGGCGGACTTCGTTTTTCAATTTGACCTGATTCGGACCGGCCCATCCCGGGAGGTTTTCCTGACTCTGCCGTTAGGAAATTTTTGATTTTTGGGCCAAAAATTATGCCGTCGCAAATCAAGCATCCAAAAGTGCTTCTAAGCCTTAAATTCAACCCCGAATCTCATGGCGGACTTCGTTTTTCAATTTGACCTGATTCGGGCCGGCCCAGCCCGGGAGGTTTTCCTGACTCCGCGGTCAGGAAATTTTTGATTTTTGGGCCAAAAATTATGCCGTCCCAAATCAAGCATCCAAAAGTGCTTCTAAGCCTTAAATTCAACCCTGAATCTCATGGCGGACTTCGTTTTTCAATTTGACCTGATTCGGGCCGGCCCAGCCCGGGGGGTTTTCCTGACTCCGCGGTCAGGAAATTTTTGATTTTTGGGCCAAAAATTATGCCGTCCCAAATCAAGCATCCAAAAGTGCTTCTAAGCCTTAAATTCAACCCCGAATCTCATGGCAGACTTCGTTTTTCAATTTGACCTGATTCGGGCCGGCCCAGCCCGGGAGGTTTTCCTGACTCTGCCGTCAGGAAATTTTTGATTTTTGGGCCAAAAATTATGCCGTCCCAAATCAAGCATCCAAAAGTGCTTCTAAGCCTTAAATTCAACCCCGAATCTCATGGCGGACTTCGTTTTTCAATTTGACCTGATTCGGGCAGGCCCATCCCGGGAGGTTTTCCTGACTCCGCGGTCAGGAAATTTTTGATTTTTGGGCCAAAAATTATGCCGTCCCAAATCAAGCATCCAAAAGTGCTTCTAAGCCTTAAATTCAACCCCGAATCTCATGGCGGACTTCGTTTTTCAATTTGACCTGATTCGGGCCGGCCCGGCCCGGGAGGTTTTCCTGACTCTGCCGTCAGGAAATTTTTGATTTTTGGGCCAAAAATTATGCCGTCCCAAATCAAGCATCCAAAAGTGCTTCTAAGCCTTAAATTCAACCCCGAATCTCATGGCGGACTTCGTTTTTCAATTTGACCTGATTCGGGCCGGCCCATCCCGGGAGGTTTTCCTGACTCCGCGGTCAGGAAATTTTTGATTTTTGGGCCAAAAATTATGCCGTCCCAAATCAAGCATCCAAAAGTGCTTCTAAGCCTTAAATTCAACCCCGAATCTCATGGCGGACTTCGTTTTTCAATTTGACCTGATTCGGGCCGGCCCAGCCCGGGAGGTTTTCCTGACTCTGCCGTCAGGAAATTTTTGATTTTTGGGCCAAAAATTATGCCGTCCCAAATCAAGCATCCAAAAGTGCTTCTAAGCCTTAAATTCAACCCCGAATCTCATGGCGGACTTCGTTTTTCAATTTGACCTGATTCGGGCCGGCCCATCCCGGGAGGTTTTCCTGACTCCGCGGTCAGGAAATTTTTGATTTTTGGGCCAAAAATTATGCCGTCCCAAATCAAGCATCCAAAAGTGCTTCTAAGCCTTAAATTCAACCCCGAATCTCATGGCGGACTTCGTTTTTCAATTTGACCTGATTCGGGCCGGCCCAGCCCGGGAGGTTTTCCTGACTCCATGGTCAGGAAATTTTTGATTTTTGGGCCAAAAATTATGCCGTCGCAAATCAAGCATCCAAAAGTGCTTCTAAGCCTTAAATTCAACCCCGAATCTCATGGCGGACTTCGTTTTTCAATTTGACCTGATTCTGGCCGGCCCAGCCCGGTAGGTTTTCCTGACTCCGCGGTCAGGAAATTTTTGATTTTTGGGCCAAAAATTATGCCGTCCCAAATCAAGCATCCAAAAGTGCTTCTAAGCCTTAAATTCAACCCTGAATCTCATGGCGGACTTCGTTTTTCAATTTGACCTGATTCGGGCCGGCCCAGCCC
>JALMGJ010000168.1:0-64010 GCA_023362775.1 Charina bottae | reverse complement strand
AAACTATCTTTATTCTGTCTATGAAGGTTCTCAGTCATCCAGGTGGAATTGTCTGTAGCTTGAATCATGTCAACTGGATTTCTATTTTCTCAGTGGAAACGTTTCGCTCCTTATCCAAGGAGCTTCTTCAGTCTGAGCAAAGTTGGTAAGGGAATCCTAAATATGTTTCTAGGTAGCTGTGTGACCGTCACAGCTCGTCACACTAGGTCACAAAGCTACCTAGAAACATATTTAGGATTCCCTTACCAACTTTGCTCAGACTGAAGAAGCTCCTTGGATAAGGAGCGAAACGTTTCCACTGAGAAAATAGAAATCCAGTTGACATGATTCAAGCTACAGTATCTTTATTCTGATACTTCTTTTGAGGGACTTGAACAGTTCAAGAAAGTGATCTTTTTTCTCTCCAGGAAAATAGCTCAGTCTAAACTCTGAATGGTTTTGGGTTCACAGATTGCTCCCAGGTGCCAGCTGAGCGGGACCATGTTGGATATTGTCGACAACTGTTCCATGCTATATAGGCTTGAATTAGAAGGTAACAACACTGGTTTCCATGCCTATATTATCTAGATGTCTTCCAGAAGAGGCCACTTCCATTTTGTTTTCAAACCCTCATTCATCTTTACGACTTAAGATCATAGTTAGATTCCCTGTCAAACAAAAAGCTTTGTTCTGCTCAAAGGAATGTCTTGAAAACTGTCAACTGGGTGTCTCATTGATGATTCGTGTTTAATTTGGCAAAAGTGAGCAGCTGAAGAAGACTGATTTATTCTCCTCTCCTCTCCTCTAGTCTAGTCTAGTCTGATGCTGCTCAACTCCATTAATAAATAACCTAGAAGCAACAGAATACAAAAAATTAATCAAAACAATACAAAAATAATCACAAAATGTCAATCCAACACCAAAGCAAACAAAAATGTAGTTGGCATGTATATGACCTGACCCAGGATTCATGACATTTCTACCGGGCTAGTGATGCACATTACGTAATTCACAGTACTGTTAGTGTTTTAGCAGATTGCTGTGCAGGCCGATGGTGTTTATGATAGAATTAAAACATGCAATGCAGGTATACGAATAATAAACAGACGTTTATAAATCGTGAGACGTGCAGGATCATAAGGCTTAAACAGCAGGGTCTGCGCCACGGAATCAGCACATCCGCACAACGGTGTTCTGGGATGCCTGATGTCATTGAGCCCTTTTGCCCGATCGCTCAGTAGACAAACACCACCCTATTTACTCTCAGCTGCACTCATGGGTTCAAATAAGCACGCAGAGGGATCACTGCCAGAAAGGCTTGGGTTTTTTGGAGCTCCGGAGGTTCAAAGCAAATGCTCCTTTGTTCCTAGGGGTTAAGGTGGGCGACAGATGGAAAGAAGTAAACCAGCTGTCGAAGCAACACGCACGAGACCACCTCCTGATCTTCAACGATGCCCATATTCTGATGGCCTCCTTGGGTGCTCAGGATCAAAAAACGTCCAGTGAGCTTCTGACCACTTTGCAGGACCTGGCCCGGTGAGTGACCCACAATCCCTTGCCCTACCTGTGAGGTTCTCTGGGGCTTCATGTGGGACGCTTCAGATGAGCCCCATCCATCAAGTCAACAGAGGGGGCGTTTCGACTTTCCAGACTAGCCTGCAAACGTGGGTTACTGTTCCCATCCAGGAACTAACCAGGTTTTTGTTGTTGTTTATTCGTTCAGTCCCTTCCGACTCTTCGTGACTTCATGGACCAGCCCACGCCAGAGCTTTCTGTCGGCCGTCGCCATCCCCAGCTCCCCCATGGTTGAGTCCATCACCTCCAGAATATCATCCATCCACCTTGCCCTGGGTCGGCCCCTCTTCCTTTGGCCTTCCACTTTCCCCAGCATCAGCATCTTCTCCAGGGTATCCTGTCTTCTCATTATGTGGCCAAAGTACTTCAGTTTTGCCTTTAATATCATTCCCTCAAGTGAGCAGTCTGGCTTTATTTCCTGGAGGATGGACTGGTGTGATCTTCTTGCAGTCCAAGGCACTCTCAGAATTTTCCTCCAACACCACAGTTCAAAAGCATCTATCTTCCTTCGCTCAGCCTTCCTTATGGTCCAGCTCTCGCAGCCATAGGTTACTACAGGGAATACCATTGCTTTAACTATGCGGACCTTTGTTGTCAGTGTGATGTCCCTGCTCTTAACTATTTTATCAAGATTTGCCATTGCTCTCCTCCCAAGAAGTAGACGTCTTCTGATTTCCTGGCTGCAGTCAGCGTCTGCAGTAATCTTTGCGCCTAGAAATACAAAGTCTGTCACTGCCTCCACTTTTTCTCCCTCTATTTGCCAGTCATCAATGAAGCTCGTTGCCATAATCTTGGTTTTTTTGAGGTTTAACTGCAACCCAGCTTTTGCACTTTCTTCTTTCACCGTCATAAGGCTCCTCAACTCCTCCTCGCTTACTGAGGTTTACTGCTCAGCTTTTGGAGATCCACCCAACTCAGTTGTCTGCTGTGATTTTAGCCAAGGGGTCAGTCCATAACAAAACTCTCAGGAGGAACTTTTCCCTCTCGGATGGAAAATAACGAAAATCAGACTTGACCTTCAGAAAAGTTCACTCTCAGTTATTATTCCATTTGTGCAGGTGATTGGGTTGTCAGCTCTTCTCTCCAAATTGATATTTGTACTTGTATGAATGACTTCTCTTCTGGATTATTTTAAGTTTAAATTAAATTGATTACTTAAATACAATTACTTAAATACTCTTTAGATCAGGGTTTCTCAATCTTGGCAACTTGAAGATGTGTGGACTTCAACTCCCAGAATTCCCCAGCCAGCATGGCTGGGTGGGGAATTCTGGGAGTTGAAGTCCACACATCTTCAAGTTGCCAAGATTGAGAAACCCTGATTTAAATTGTATGGATTACTTAAATAATTGAAATAATGAAATAATGAATAAATATAAAATAATCAATTAATAGAAGTAAAAACCAGTCATTGCCTCTTGTAAGGGACAGTAGATCATAGACCTTCCTTGCTGAAGCCTAATCTGATCTTTTTACTGTAACTAAATCAGATTTAGTCTCAACATAGGAGCACAGGATGCAGGAGCGAGAGAAAATACTGAATTCCCATTCGAACGGTGCACAAGTGGGAGCTTTGCTCGTCTATTGCAATGTAGGCAGCAACATACAGAGATATACTGTACATATACAGTATATATATATATATATATATATATATATATATATATACACACATACATACATACACACACACACACACACACACACACACACACACACACACACATACCCTGTTCCCTTTTGGTCTAAGTAAACATTGTGCAGAGCACAGAAAAAGAGAATGAGATACATAGCCAAAGAGAGGGAAGGTGGGAAATTAGCACAAGAAAAAGAAATATTGCTAAAACTATGTTTTATTTCATCACCACTCACGATACCCCCTGGATACCTTTCTCTTTTCAAACTAAGTGGGCCAGTACTCGCTCGCTCAGATCCAAGGAGGAACAGCCTTCTGGATCAGAATATAGATCCTAAATCCATGTAGGAGAGGAAAGGACGAGAGATAGCAGGGAGGGTAAGAAAATAATGTGAGGAAGTCTACTGTAACCTTGGGAGAAGTAGCTTAACTTGTGTAAGGCAGTCTGGTCTGTAAAATGATGGAAAATATGGAGAATGTTCAAATAATCTCTGCTTTAGTGAACTTACTAATGAACCAGAGCTGGAAGTTCCTACCGCAGTTTCCACAATTTCCTCCCAATTCTTGCCTTCAAACTTCTGTTTGACATCAGTGGGATTCTTGCTTTCTTGATCATGACCTGCGGGACGGGGCATGGCAAGGGGGCTTAAGTTGGGTTTTTGTGGTGACTGAGTATCAGAGAACCAAACCAGGGTCATTTTCTTGAGGATGTGTTCATCTGACATCTCCAGTGGTATTTTATGCCAACAATTCTCCTGAAGTTGCCAAAATGCTTCAGAGGGGAGCTTCCATCTAAACTGGGATTGAATTGCAGACTTGACCCTGTAGCGTTTATTCTCCACAAATCTCAAAAAGGGCTACAGCAAGTCTAAAAGCTCCCACCTCCGCCTCATATATTCGCCTCTGATAAAATCTACGAAACTTATTTGTTATCTTCATGCTACTGCCAGACTCTTTGGTGTTTGTGTTGTAAGGGGCTAAAATGGCAAGTCCTCCATGATCAACACAATCACATCTGTGCGATTGCAGCTGCTATCTTGACTTTTCTGACCCCTGTCTGGCAGATAACCTGGCAGTTGCTGTTTAAGTTTCAATAACAGTGTTTCTCAACCTTAGCAACTTCAAGACGTGTGGACTTCAACTCCCAGAATTCTGGGGAATTCTGGGAGCTGAAGTCCACACGTCTTGAAGTTGTCAAGGTTGAGAAACACTGGTCAATAACATGACCACCTCCATCCGTAACAGTTGATCACTCATGACAATAGTTTTTCGTAAAAAAATACTACTAGTTTATTCACTTCTGAGATCTGTTACGAGATGGGTCGGCAAGCCTGCGAAGTTTCTTCTCAGTTTGTGCAGCTGCTTATAAGCTTGGAATGCTGTTGGTATCAAGCATGGTTGCCCATAAAAGTATTAGTTCAGTCTTACTTTGCCAAACCGAATGAATGCAAGAGAATTAAGGCAATGCGATGGGGTCACTGAGAGAAGAAAAAGCCATTGACGTCCTTCCGACAGCGGTGGCCTCTCGCTCAATTCTCTGCTTTGGACTTCACGTGGACTACCTGGCCTGGCTGCGTCAGCAGTAAAGGGGTTAATCCGGTGCTGTTAGTTCAGAGCTTTCCAAACTTTTCATGTTGGTGACACACTTTTTAGACATGCATCATTTCGCGACAGACTCTTACAGCAGGGCACAAGGCAGGCACTAGGACCTGTGCGGAATCACAGCAGGTTTGGAGGCAGCCAGGCACAAGGCAGGCACTAGGACCTGCGCGGAATCACAGCAGGTTTGGAGGCAGCCAGGCACAAGGCAGGCACTAGGACCTGCGCGGAATCACAGCAGGTTTGGAGGCAGCCAGGCACAAGGCAGGCACTAGGACCTGCACGGAATCCTGGCAGGGCAGGTTTGGAGGCAGCCAGGCACAAGGCAGGAACTAGGACCTGCGCGGAATCACAGCAGGTTTGGAGGCAGCCAGGCACAAGGCAGGCACTAGGACCTGCACGGAATCCTGGCAGGGCTCGGAGGCAGCAGCAGCCGCGACACACCCAGACACCGCAGCCGACACACTAACGTGTCCCGACACACAGTTTGGAAAGCTCTGTGTTAGTTGCTTGATTTCACGTTGCCACTTCCGTCTGGTTCTCTTTCCTAGGACTCCTGAGGAAGACCACGAGCTGAGGCTGGCTGCAAAATTGGGGCTGCCCCTTCTGCAAGCCTTTGTGGAGTTTGAGAAAGGAGATTACGACAAGGCAGTGGAGCTGCTGTATCCCATTCGATACCAGATCGTTGAAATAGGGGGAAGCAACGCCCAGGTGAGAAGAGAGCTTGCTGGCTTTTGGTTTTGCTGGCTTTTTTCAGAAGTGGCTTGTTCCTTTATCCTGTTAGGGGCGGGGGACCTCAGGGAGGAATGTCCTAAAGACACACACTCAAGAGTGGCTGAGGTGCACAATGAATCCATAGCTTAGCTTTGGAAACTCTACCCGCACTAACCAAGTGCTCCACTACCAAAGCAACAACCCAACCTCCCACAAGAGGAGCTGTGTAAGAACACTATTCAGACGAGCACAAACACACTGCAGCAACCCAGAACACCAGAAAAAGGAAATAGACCATTTATATAGCATCTTCCAGCAAAATGGATACCCACGCAACTTTATCAAAAAGTGCCTGACCACTCAACCCACCACAGCAAAACCAACACAAGCTATGAAAAGGATTACACTGCCATACATCAGGAACATCTCAGAAACTATTAATAGACTGTTACAACCACACGGTATCACCGTAGCACATAAACCAACCAAAACCCTTCAGAACATCGTAAGTAAACCAAAAGACCCAGTAGCCCAAGAAGAAAAAACAGGAATTATCTACAACATACAGTGTAAGGACTGTAACAGCCACTATGTGGGACAGACTGGCAGAAGACTAGCAGAACACATCCACGAACACCAACTAGCAGTCAGAAGACACGATGAAAACTCTTTAATCTCACAACACATGGACAGACTTAACCATACTTTCAACTGGGAAACTGTGAGCATCTTAAACCAAGCCAAATCCAAAAACGCTAGAGAATTCCTGGAAGCTTGGCACTCAGACAAAGCAGCCATCAACAGGCACACAGAGGTAAACAACATTTACATACCATTCATAAGAGACAACAGAAAAGCCAGAAGGCCAGAACACCTCCTTTCCAGCAATCAACACCCAGATAGGCAAAGATTAACACCAGGATTAGCACCAGAGGAACAATCAAACAGCACAATATACCCTAATCAAGGAACTATTAACTCAGTCAATCAACCAAGCAGCAAACAACAGCCCAATCAAGGAACTCCTAAGGGGAGTACAACACCCCCACCAACACAAGCAGGACAAGCCAGGGTATATAAACAGAGAGCAAGTCCCACTCCCTTTTCGCACTGAAGATGTTGCCTAGCCTGGCAATGAAACGTCTGCAAGAAAACAACCAGGCTCAGAGAGCACCAAGGACTCCACAGTTTGGAAACTCAATTGGGTAAGAACCAAGATGTCGTTAGAATGAAATGTCAGATGGGTTCCTTGACCCTGGTTCCAGGAGACCCCACCTCAAAGGCTGAGGCACGTGCAGGACGGGAGACCTTCAGCTGGCTGGTGGGACTTGAACCCCCATTTCGTCATCTCCTTAAAAGTTGTCTGGGGTCTTAGAAGGACACCGTCTTGCTGCTTCTGTGTATTGTTCATTCCGAGTTTCCACCTTTGGCTTCAGCTTCCCTGGGAATCTTGCCCATCCCGATTTCTTCCTTCTTTCACGTAGGAATGGTGGATGCCAATCATCTCCTGCGTGGGAAGGGTGTTCGGCCTTGGGGCCATCCTGCTTCCTGGTTTCTCTTTCCTCAAATGTTGGTTTTGTGGAGGATGCTGCCCAGAATGACCTCTGCATATTGATGATTGATCATTAAAGAAGAAAAAGAGGTGCTCATTCAAAGCAGAACTCGGGGTGATTATAAGCCGAAGCAGGGGTATCAGTGGGGGGAATCAGAAAGGTCAAGATGGTGGCCGCGACCATGTGATCAAAACCTCTTTTTTGCATGTACGATGCATATAAAAAAAGGGGCGGGGCTTTGAGCACATGATCAGGGCCAACATCTTGACTTTTTCGACCTTCCCCTGCAGATGCTCCCAATCAAAGACTCTGTTTTGGGGACGGAGGATTTGATTTACCAACCTGAGTAGCAAGCACGTATGTGATTCAGCCCGAGCACCACGTTCCACCTTGTAGTATTTCCTCAGAACCCATCGCAGCAGCCACTGATTAAACACTAAAGGAACGGTATTGCCTATGTTTAATTTTGGAAAAGCGAGCACCCCTTTCCTTTCTAATTCCATGTTGGCTAACCACTCCAAGGAAGGGGGCTGCAAATTTTCTTTGCGTTTATACTTAATCGGCCCCAGCCTGCGTTGTCTTGCTTGAAATGAATGACATCTATTCCACTTCTCCCTCTCTTCCAGAGAGATATTTTTGCCCAGTTGCTGATTCATGCTGCTGTAAACTGTAAATCTAAAGCTAACCAAAAACTTGCTAGGTGAGTACAAAATGTACTAGTTTCTGGATTTTACTTGGTTGAAAGATAGTGGTGAACATAGAGGTGAATCATGGGTATAATCAGTAAGGAGGGAAAATGCAGTTTTTGAGAAAGTGCAGTTTTGGAGGAATTGCCCACAGTTACCACCAGATAGCAAGGAAGAAAATAACTTTGGAGGAAAAGTGAACATCTGTTGTTATTATTTGGAAGAAAGCAGAGGACTCTCCCTTTTATTTCAAATGCCTACAGTTCATTACAGACTCCCACATTTATTGGAGATGTGCAGAGAATGTCCTATCTGCTATTAACAAACTTGCAGATCAGTTGTATCTGCCTGGAAATGCAATATAAACAAAAAAGGTAACAGCTACCTCAAGTCCGGGGGGTGCGGTGGCTCAGTGGGTAAGACGCCAGGCTTGTCGATTGGAAGATTGCAAGTTCGGAGGTTCGAATCCCTAGCCCCGCGTGACGGAGTGAGCTCCCGCACTAGCCCCAGCTCTTGCCAACCTAGCAATTCGAAAGCATGCAAATGCAAGTAGATGAATAGGTACCACTATGGTGGGTAGGTAACAGCGTTCCGCACGCGTCATGCCGGCCACATGACCGCGGAAGCATCTTCGGACAGCGCTGGCTCTTCGGCTAACAAACGGAGATGAGCACCGGCCCCTAGAGTCGGACACGACTGCACAAATGTGCGGGGGGAACCTTTACCTTTTTTACCTCAAGTCCAGCTTGAGGCTTGGTGACTGCCTGGACACGTCTTGTTTGCTTGGCAGCAAGGCAGGAATATTTTGCCTTTTTCTCTCTATTTCGGGATGTTTTTCTGACTTCTCAATCTAGTCCACAGATGTGGGATTTGCTGGTGGGACTAACCAGGTCTGATCCTGCGTAGCTTCTTCAAGGTTAACTACTTCGTAGCTCTACTCTAGGTTTTATTTAGTCTGGGTCGCTGACCTGTAATAAGGAATTTGATTTGATTAACCAAGATGAGGAGGTGCTGTCATTTGTCAGTTCTTTCTGAAGGTATGAGAAGGCGATGTGGCTGAAAAATTAAAATGAGTTTTGAAAAACTCCCCCGTGATGGATACCTGGGTTGAACTCTGGTTGCCATTGATTAGCTGAATTAGCAATGTTTATCCCAATTGATTAGTTTCTTCATGGAATCAGAGTTGTAATGCAGCAACCTCCTGCTTATCCAGGATCTTACCCCGTCTCTCCAGCAAAGGAGAACTGACCACACTGTGCTGTGGAACAGTGGAACGGTCTCCCTATGGAGGTGGTGGGTTCTAACGTCAAGGATGGCTTCCTTGGTTTTCCTGCAAGGGGTTGGACTAGATCAGTTTCTCAACCTCTGCAACTTTAAGATGTGTGGACTTCAGCTGTGGAATTCTGGGAGTTGAAGTCCACATTGCGGAGGTTGAAAAGCACTGGACTAGATGATCCACATGATTCCTTCCAAGGGTATGATTCTGTGCCTACCCTGAGATGCCTGCAAGGAAAGCTTACTTCTTTTAACATGACCGTTCCGGGACTTATTTGAGAGACCTAGACAATGCTTTGGATTTTAAAGAGCTCTTCACTTCTGTTCAAGATAAGATGCTTCAAGAGTATTGTCCCTTTCTTCCTTAGATGCCTCCTTATGGAACGCGATGAACTCAGACCAAATTCGCCATTAACTGAACGACTGATGCGGAAAACAGTAGCTCTTCATGCCCTGGGATAAACCCAACCTTTTGTACAAGTTTCAAGTCAAGGAGATAGTTGGGTGTCCAGACTGGCATAAATCCAAAACGAAGACAGGTCTTAGGAAAGTAGTATTTTGGAGATTTACCCTTGCCTTATTTTGTCCCATCTTGATCTTGTCCTGCTTAGTTCATTGAATGGTGGCGGTTTCCATGCATCTCTACAGAAGCAAAATGCAGCCAGATACAAAGGGTATCTGTTCATGTTCTGTTGGCAGTGCCAATTTACAAATAATACTATAAAAAATCAGTGGGGTACAATTGGATGCTTCTGGCCTGCAGAGCCGTAAGCCAAACATTTGATTGTTCGGAAAGCACAAACTTATTGCCCGTTTTAAAAAGAGGTTAAATTCTGGATGTCAAATGTCTATGTGCACGCAATCATTTTATGTATTAAATATGTCAATGGGCAAGGGGCGTGGTGGCTCAGTGGGTAAGACGCCAGGCTTGTCGATTGGAAGATCGCAAGTTCAGAGGTTCGAATCCCTAGCCCCGCGTGACGGAGTGAGCTCCCGCACTCACCCCAGCTCTTGCCAACCTAGCAATTCGAAAGCATGCAAATGCAACTAGATGAATAGGTACCACTTCGGTGGGAAGGTAACAGCGTTCCGTGTGTGTCATGCTGGCCACATGACCGTGGAAGTGTCTTCGGACAACGCTGGCTCTTCGGCTAACAAACGGAGATGAGCACCGGCCCCTAGAGTCGGACACGACTGCACAAATGTGCGGGGGGAACCTTTACCTTTACTATGTCAATGGGCAGTACCATCGAAAGCTCTTCTGCTCTATTTTGAGATATATACAGTAGAGATAACCTAGTCTATGGAGCCTGTTGAAAGTTTCCTAGGTTGTACACTATTCCAAGAACAGAAAGGGTACTCTTTAAGTCTGCAGCCATAAACGTATCTTTTAGGTACGTATTTATGTATGTATTGGATTTATAAGCTCCTAGGTAGACATGTTGGGCAGTAATCTGTCATCTTCCTAAGACACCCGAGAGTGAATGCACACATTTACAGGCCTGTCATGCTCATACTAAACATCTTCTTTCCACGAGTCTTCGGCTCATGTGCTCTATTGATGATGTTTGCCAACAGCAGGGTGCCTGGGAAAACCTTCGCATGCAGGAACACGTGGAGGGAGAGTCAAAAAGTCACGGCGGCTGTGGCCAGATCAAAACCCTGCCCATTTTCTGCATGCAAAGCATCATTGTGGTCAAAGGCTTCCTTGAAGGGTGAAGAACGCAACCCTTTCGCGGAGGATCGTACACAACTCCAGAACCCTCAACTGGAAATCTGATCTGTGATTGGAAACAAAAGCAGGACCTTGCCTTCTTATCAGCACATAATGCGCTGTCAGGGAGGCACCAACCTGGCTGTGGCCAGCAGAACAAGGAGGATGCATTTTGATTTTTTCTAAGTTGGCTAATGCTTGGGGTGGAAGGGAATTACCAAATTGTGCCGAATTTGCAGATGAGAAGCGTAAAAAAATAAAATAAATAGACCACATGCTTAAATCTAATGTCTTTAATCATGAAGCACTTCAGCAGGGAAAAGAAAGAAATAAAGTACAGAAACCACTATAAAGTTAACAGAGATTTCCTTTGTAAAACGGAACTAGATGCGTCTCGGTACCTAGGGACGACCATTTATTGTCAGGTTTAACTCCAACCCTGGTCCCACGCTGTTATTACCAGAACGATGCTTTTCAACCCAAGCTGCAAAAATAGGTATCGCGCAATTTCCCAAAATTTATTATGTATAATTAATATACAAAACGAGTAACCGTAATAATTCTAGTCTTGTTTAAAATAAAAAATGAACAAGAGAAGATCACGTGCTTGCTAAACTGAAAATACAATGTGAAATTGCTGAAGCTGGATGCCAGAAAGCGTTACGTCGAATCATTCAGAGAAAACAGGGTGACCACGTATAGTAGCTAGAAACATGATTGTGTTCGTTGAAACAGTAAGCGAAGAACTTTAATCATGGATCCAGAACCACAGGTTCATTTTCTGGAGTACACCGACAGAAGACAAAAAGCAATCGGATCTCATACCTGATGCGAACTTGCACTGCACTTGGGAGTTTCATTTGATAATCACTCACAAGTCCCCAGTACAATGACAATTTGCATCCGTCTAGGAGGACAAAAAGATACATGTAGTTTGTCCAACCTTATTGATGGATTAAACACCCATCCATAATAAACGTGATTATCTTAAAAGCTAAAGGCTGAAGGGAACAAAACTTGTTTACTAAGAAACGAGATTAGTTAAAAACAGGTTGAAAACTCTTAATTTTGACAAATGTTGTCCATTAGAATAGATTATTTGGTCATCGGTTTTCTTTCTTACATCTTTGTAGCTAGATTAAAATAGAGTAGGGTTTCTAACTGTCCACAACGATTCAACATTTCTTACTCATCTGAAGGTATATACCGCTTCTATAAAATTGGATTGATTTGAAAAGAAAGGGCATATGCATTTAAACTGCTAAGCACATTACGGCAATTAAAAGGTGTTTCAGCTTTTTTTTTAAGACAAAACACATGTCTTCTCTTCGCTGTAAGAGACGATATACGCAGGGTAAACCTGATGCTTCTCAAAAATGACAAAGATAGATGGGTTTAGTGGGTTGTCCACGCAGCTGTCGTAAGCGTTGACCATGTCAGCTGATTTCGCTGGTGGGCGATTGTACGTCGCATGCCCTGCAATAAATTCACCCACGAGGACTTGAGCCACGAACATCATCTTCTTATCGCTGTTCGACTGGCAGTACCTGTCTGAGTAGCTGGCATCTCTGGCGAAGTAGCTTCCTAGAAAGCAGCACAGAGAAAACATTCAAAACGCTTCACGCAGACAAGAGCCGTTCCTCAGTTCAACGCTAGCCAAACTAACGGCTGTGATTTGCTCACAGCTCACAACGTGCTCCTGCTGATGGATAGCTACTACCCCTACTCCTCATTTCTGCGACATTGCAGAGCTTAAGGCAGAGCTTTCCAAACTCTGTGTCGCGACACAAAAGTGTGTCGCCACACACAGTCTGGTGTGTCGCCACACAACCCGGAAGCACTGATCATCAGCGCTTCCGGGTTTTCCCGCGGCGACACATCAACGGCAGCGCGCAAAAATCCGAAAGCGGCAGCAGCGCTTCCGGGTTTTTGCGCACTGCCGCAACGGCGGCACTTCCAGGTTTTCCCGCGGCGACACACCAACGGCGGTTGGTGTGTCGCCGCGGGAAAACTGGAAAGCCCTGGCTTAAGGTTTCAAAAGGAGGCCACGTGAGTGAATTCCAATTGAAAACTCAGAGGGGGTGGAAGACGAGTTGTGTGACTTCAAGATGATCACTTGAAGAACTTCAGATATAGGGAAGAGTAGTTGACTCTTCCTGGTGCTGACATCATATTTATAGAAGAAAAAAATGGAGAAAATGGAGAAAAAGAAAGAAAAAAATATAGTAAAAAAAAGAGAGAAAATGAATATATAAAGAAGTGACTTCCAACCTTCATCACAAGTATAAACAATTTTTGTAATTCTTTACTCCCAACCAAAGATCTCTTCATCCCATGTCCCATCTCTTATCTATAGACAAATCCATAAAGCATCATCTTTTCAGTCCTAGTGTCTGCAAAAACTCCATTAAGGGTTACCCGAAATAACAACGTATCTTATTTTAACCTTGATCAAATAAACCAACTTTATATTCCTTCCTTTCAAATAATGGTGTAGAGTAGGCATGTCCAACCTGCGGCCTCCGGGCCACATGCGGCCCTGAACAGCTAGTAATGTGGCCCCCAAAAATCATAATCTTTTAACATTATTTTGCAATTTTTTGGTTGCCGTTCTCCTGTTTTGCAGCCAGGCCCACGCCAAAAATAGACAATCCCGGTACATTTGAGACAGGAACAAAGCTCAGGGTAGTTACATCGCCTGTGTAGAGCATCCACTTCTCCTCTCGGCTTCCCACGCAGGCAGGCAGCGGCCTTCCGACGGTTTGCGAGCAGCCGCCAAAGTCAGTTTTGCCACTTGACTCGCAAGCCAAGCGGAGTCCGCCGCTCTACCCTTAATGCGTCTGTAGTTAGTAGGTGAAGATTGGCAGAGGCTGCCGCTTGGAGCAGAGCCGAGACGCCGAGAGGGAAGAGGAGGCCGCCAGTGGCTCTGGCAGAAAAACGCGCCGTTAGCAGCAGTCGCCAATGGGTGATGGTTCTCCCAGGTAAAAGCGGACGAGCACCTTGAGAACTCACTGAGAATTGCAACCATTGATGCATTAGTTTCACAAAAACAAGGTCAAATATCCCACTAGTTTTATGTTGCCCCCTTCTTTAAAATTTTATTAATAAAAAACAGAAAAAATGAATGAAGTTTTATTACTTATATATATTAACTATATTATATATTTTATGTGTGGCCCAAGACAATTCCTCTTCACTCAATGTGGCTAAGGGAAGCCAAAAGGTTTGACACCCATGGTGTAGTGTTTGATTTCTTTTCATTTCTTCTTTGTCCCTTCTCACAAGATTCTTCAAAGCTTCAACAAGCCTCTTTTGTAAATCCAATATAAAAAAATTATCCAAGTCACTTGGTTTATTATTTGTATTTCTGGGCTCCGTATCTGGCCTCAGGGCCATCCTTTTTATAGAGGGTTGCGGTAAATTGTTTACCTTGGCACATCTGACTCACTCTTATGATTTCTGTCCTTGTTAAATTGCTTTCACGTTTTTGGTTCTAATTTTTATGTTACGTTTTGATCCATGACCAAGCAGTATTTAAAATAAATACCTCAATACTAATGCCACAGCTTTAAGAAACGTCATCCCAGTGCCAACTTTACCTGCTGAATGAACTCCAACACTGTCTTTAATAGATAGATAAATCTCTGTGAAGTTAGCATCAGGGAGCTTTTTCTCCAAAGGCAGAGAAATGTTATTTGTGCAGAGAAACAACAGAAAAGCCAGAAGGCCAGAACACCTCCTTTCCAGCAATCAACACCCAGATAGGCAAAGATTAACACCAGGATTAGCACCAGAGGAACAATCAAACAGCACAATATACCCTAATCAAGGAACTATTAACTCAGTCAATCAACCAAGCAGCAAACAACAGCCCAATCAAGGAACTCCTAAGGGGAGTACAACACCCCCACCAACACAAGCAGGACAAGCCAGGGTATATAAACAGAGAGCAAGTCCCACTCCCTTTTCGCACTGAAGATGTTGCCTAGCCTGGCAATGAAACGTCTGCAAGAAAACAACCAGGCTCAGAGAGCACCAAGGACTCCACAGTTTGGAAACTCAATTGGGTAAGAACCAAGATGTCGTTAGAATGAAATGTCAGATGGGTTCCTTGACCCTGGTTCCAGGAGACCCCACCTCAAAGGCTGAGGCACGTGCAGGACGGGAGACCTTCAGCTGGCTGGTGGGACTTGAACCCCCATTTCGTCATCTCCTTAAAAGTTGTCTGGGGTCTTAGAAGGACACCGTCTTGCTGCTTCTGTGTATTGTTCATTCCGAGTTTCCACCTTTGGCTTCAGCTTCCCTGGGAATCTTGCCCATCCCGATTTCTTCCTTCTTTCACGTAGGAATGGTGGATGCCAATCATCTCCTGCGTGGGAAGGGTGTTCGGCCTTGGGGCCATCCTGCTTCCTGGTTTCTCTTTCCTCAAATGTTGGTTTTGTGGAGGATGCTGCCCAGAATGACCTCTGCATATTGATGATTGATCATTAAAGAAGAAAAAGAGGTGCTCATTCAAAGCAGAACTCGGGGTGATTATAAGCCGAAGCAGGGGTATCAGTGGGGGGAATCAGAAAGGTCAAGATGGTGGCCGCGACCATGTGATCAAAACCTCTTTTTTGCATGTACGATGCATATAAAAAAAGGGGCGGGGCTTTGAGCACATGATCAGGGCCAACATCTTGACTTTTTCGACCTTCCCCTGCAGATGCTCCCAATCAAAGACTCTGTTTTGGGGACGGAGGATTTGATTTACCAACCTGAGTAGCAAGCACGTATGTGATTCAGCCCGAGCACCACGTTCCACCTTGTAGTATTTCCTCAGAACCCATCGCAGCAGCCACTGATTAAACACTAAAGGAACGGTATTGCCTATGTTTAATTTTGGAAAAGCGAGCACCCCTTTCCTTTCTAATTCCATGTTGGCTAACCACTCCAAGGAAGGGGGCTGCAAATTTTCTTTGCGTTTATACTTAATCGGCCCCAGCCTGCGTTGTCTTGCTTGAAATGAATGACATCTATTCCACTTCTCCCTCTCTTCCAGAGAGATATTTTTGCCCAGTTGCTGATTCATGCTGCTGTAAACTGTAAATCTAAAGCTAACCAAAAACTTGCTAGGTGAGTACAAAATGTACTAGTTTCTGGATTTTACTTGGTTGAAAGATAGTGGTGAACATAGAGGTGAATCATGGGTATAATCAGTAAGGAGGGAAAATGCAGTTTTTGAGAAAGTGCAGTTTTGGAGGAATTGCCCACAGTTACCACCAGATAGCAAGGAAGAAAATAACTTTGGAGGAAAAGTGAACATCTGTTGTTATTATTTGGAAGAAAGCAGAGGACTCTCCCTTTTATTTCAAATGCCTACAGTTCATTACAGACTCCCACATTTATTGGAGATGTGCAGAGAATGTCCTATCTGCTATTAACAAACTTGCAGATCAGTTGTATCTGCCTGGAAATGCAATATAAACAAAAAAGGTAACAGCTACCTCAAGTCCGGGGGGTGCGGTGGCTCAGTGGGTAAGACGCCAGGCTTGTCGATTGGAAGATTGCAAGTTCGGAGGTTCGAATCCCTAGCCCCGCGTGACGGAGTGAGCTCCCGCACTAGCCCCAGCTCTTGCCAACCTAGCAATTCGAAAGCATGCAAATGCAAGTAGATGAATAGGTACCACTATGGTGGGTAGGTAACAGCGTTCCGCACGCGTCATGCCGGCCACATGACCGCGGAAGCATCTTCGGACAGCGCTGGCTCTTCGGCTAACAAACGGAGATGAGCACCGGCCCCTAGAGTCGGACACGACTGCACAAATGTGCGGGGGGAACCTTTACCTTTTTTACCTCAAGTCCAGCTTGAGGCTTGGTGACTGCCTGGACACGTCTTGTTTGCTTGGCAGCAAGGCAGGAATATTTTGCCTTTTTCTCTCTATTTCGGGATGTTTTTCTGACTTCTCAATCTAGTCCACAGATGTGGGATTTGCTGGTGGGACTAACCAGGTCTGATCCTGCGTAGCTTCTTCAAGGTTAACTACTTCGTAGCTCTACTCTAGGTTTTATTTAGTCTGGGTCGCTGACCTGTAATAAGGAATTTGATTTGATTAACCAAGATGAGGAGGTGCTGTCATTTGTCAGTTCTTTCTGAAGGTATGAGAAGGCGATGTGGCTGAAAAATTAAAATGAGTTTTGAAAAACTCCCCCGTGATGGATACCTGGGTTGAACTCTGGTTGCCATTGATTAGCTGAATTAGCAATGTTTATCCCAATTGATTAGTTTCTTCATGGAATCAGAGTTGTAATGCAGCAACCTCCTGCTTATCCAGGATCTTACCCCGTCTCTCCAGCAAAGGAGAACTGACCACACTGTGCTGTGGAACAGTGGAACGGTCTCCCTATGGAGGTGGTGGGTTCTAACGTCAAGGATGGCTTCCTTGGTTTTCCTGCAAGGGGTTGGACTAGATCAGTTTCTCAACCTCTGCAACTTTAAGATGTGTGGACTTCAGCTGTGGAATTCTGGGAGTTGAAGTCCACATTGCGGAGGTTGAAAAGCACTGGACTAGATGATCCACATGATTCCTTCCAAGGGTATGATTCTGTGCCTACCCTGAGATGCCTGCAAGGAAAGCTTACTTCTTTTAACATGACCGTTCCGGGACTTATTTGAGAGACCTAGACAATGCTTTGGATTTTAAAGAGCTCTTCACTTCTGTTCAAGATAAGATGCTTCAAGAGTATTGTCCCTTTCTTCCTTAGATGCCTCCTTATGGAACGCGATGAACTCAGACCAAATTCGCCATTAACTGAACGACTGATGCGGAAAACAGTAGCTCTTCATGCCCTGGGATAAACCCAACCTTTTGTACAAGTTTCAAGTCAAGGAGATAGTTGGGTGTCCAGACTGGCATAAATCCAAAACGAAGACAGGTCTTAGGAAAGTAGTATTTTGGAGATTTACCCTTGCCTTATTTTGTCCCATCTTGATCTTGTCCTGCTTAGTTCATTGAATGGTGGCGGTTTCCATGCATCTCTACAGAAGCAAAATGCAGCCAGATACAAAGGGTATCTGTTCATGTTCTGTTGGCAGTGCCAATTTACAAATAATACTATAAAAAATCAGTGGGGTACAATTGGATGCTTCTGGCCTGCAGAGCCGTAAGCCAAACATTTGATTGTTCGGAAAGCACAAACTTATTGCCCGTTTTAAAAAGAGGTTAAATTCTGGATGTCAAATGTCTATGTGCACGCAATCATTTTATGTATTAAATATGTCAATGGGCAAGGGGCGTGGTGGCTCAGTGGGTAAGACGCCAGGCTTGTCGATTGGAAGATCGCAAGTTCAGAGGTTCGAATCCCTAGCCCCGCGTGACGGAGTGAGCTCCCGCACTCACCCCAGCTCTTGCCAACCTAGCAATTCGAAAGCATGCAAATGCAACTAGATGAATAGGTACCACTTCGGTGGGAAGGTAACAGCGTTCCGTGTGTGTCATGCTGGCCACATGACCGTGGAAGTGTCTTCGGACAACGCTGGCTCTTCGGCTAACAAACGGAGATGAGCACCGGCCCCTAGAGTCGGACACGACTGCACAAATGTGCGGGGGGAACCTTTACCTTTACTATGTCAATGGGCAGTACCATCGAAAGCTCTTCTGCTCTATTTTGAGATATATACAGTAGAGATAACCTAGTCTATGGAGCCTGTTGAAAGTTTCCTAGGTTGTACACTATTCCAAGAACAGAAAGGGTACTCTTTAAGTCTGCAGCCATAAACGTATCTTTTAGGTACGTATTTATGTATGTATTGGATTTATAAGCTCCTAGGTAGACATGTTGGGCAGTAATCTGTCATCTTCCTAAGACACCCGAGAGTGAATGCACACATTTACAGGCCTGTCATGCTCATACTAAACATCTTCTTTCCACGAGTCTTCGGCTCATGTGCTCTATTGATGATGTTTGCCAACAGCAGGGTGCCTGGGAAAACCTTCGCATGCAGGAACACGTGGAGGGAGAGTCAAAAAGTCACGGCGGCTGTGGCCAGATCAAAACCCTGCCCATTTTCTGCATGCAAAGCATCATTGTGGTCAAAGGCTTCCTTGAAGGGTGAAGAACGCAACCCTTTCGCGGAGGATCGTACACAACTCCAGAACCCTCAACTGGAAATCTGATCTGTGATTGGAAACAAAAGCAGGACCTTGCCTTCTTATCAGCACATAATGCGCTGTCAGGGAGGCACCAACCTGGCTGTGGCCAGCAGAACAAGGAGGATGCATTTTGATTTTTTCTAAGTTGGCTAATGCTTGGGGTGGAAGGGAATTACCAAATTGTGCCGAATTTGCAGATGAGAAGCGTAAAAAAATAAAATAAATAGACCACATGCTTAAATCTAATGTCTTTAATCATGAAGCACTTCAGCAGGGAAAAGAAAGAAATAAAGTACAGAAACCACTATAAAGTTAACAGAGATTTCCTTTGTAAAACGGAACTAGATGCGTCTCGGTACCTAGGGACGACCATTTATTGTCAGGTTTAACTCCAACCCTGGTCCCACGCTGTTATTACCAGAACGATGCTTTTCAACCCAAGCTGCAAAAATAGGTATCGCGCAATTTCCCAAAATTTATTATGTATAATTAATATACAAAACGAGTAACCGTAATAATTCTAGTCTTGTTTAAAATAAAAAATGAACAAGAGAAGATCACGTGCTTGCTAAACTGAAAATACAATGTGAAATTGCTGAAGCTGGATGCCAGAAAGCGTTACGTCGAATCATTCAGAGAAAACAGGGTGACCACGTATAGTAGCTAGAAACATGATTGTGTTCGTTGAAACAGTAAGCGAAGAACTTTAATCATGGATCCAGAACCACAGGTTCATTTTCTGGAGTACACCGACAGAAGACAAAAAGCAATCGGATCTCATACCTGATGCGAACTTGCACTGCACTTGGGAGTTTCATTTGATAATCACTCACAAGTCCCCAGTACAATGACAATTTGCATCCGTCTAGGAGGACAAAAAGATACATGTAGTTTGTCCAACCTTATTGATGGATTAAACACCCATCCATAATAAACGTGATTATCTTAAAAGCTAAAGGCTGAAGGGAACAAAACTTGTTTACTAAGAAACGAGATTAGTTAAAAACAGGTTGAAAACTCTTAATTTTGACAAATGTTGTCCATTAGAATAGATTATTTGGTCATCGGTTTTCTTTCTTACATCTTTGTAGCTAGATTAAAATAGAGTAGGGTTTCTAACTGTCCACAACGATTCAACATTTCTTACTCATCTGAAGGTATATACCGCTTCTATAAAATTGGATTGATTTGAAAAGAAAGGGCATATGCATTTAAACTGCTAAGCACATTACGGCAATTAAAAGGTGTTTCAGCTTTTTTTTTAAGACAAAACACATGTCTTCTCTTCGCTGTAAGAGACGATATACGCAGGGTAAACCTGATGCTTCTCAAAAATGACAAAGATAGATGGGTTTAGTGGGTTGTCCACGCAGCTGTCGTAAGCGTTGACCATGTCAGCTGATTTCGCTGGTGGGCGATTGTACGTCGCATGCCCTGCAATAAATTCACCCACGAGGACTTGAGCCACGAACATCATCTTCTTATCGCTGTTCGACTGGCAGTACCTGTCTGAGTAGCTGGCATCTCTGGCGAAGTAGCTTCCTAGAAAGCAGCACAGAGAAAACATTCAAAACGCTTCACGCAGACAAGAGCCGTTCCTCAGTTCAACGCTAGCCAAACTAACGGCTGTGATTTGCTCACAGCTCACAACGTGCTCCTGCTGATGGATAGCTACTACCCCTACTCCTCATTTCTGCGACATTGCAGAGCTTAAGGCAGAGCTTTCCAAACTCTGTGTCGCGACACAAAAGTGTGTCGCCACACACAGTCTGGTGTGTCGCCACACAACCCGGAAGCACTGATCATCAGCGCTTCCGGGTTTTCCCGCGGCGACACATCAACGGCAGCGCGCAAAAATCCGAAAGCGGCAGCAGCGCTTCCGGGTTTTTGCGCACTGCCGCAACGGCGGCACTTCCAGGTTTTCCCGCGGCGACACACCAACGGCGGTTGGTGTGTCGCCGCGGGAAAACTGGAAAGCCCTGGCTTAAGGTTTCAAAAGGAGGCCACGTGAGTGAATTCCAATTGAAAACTCAGAGGGGGTGGAAGACGAGTTGTGTGACTTCAAGATGATCACTTGAAGAACTTCAGATATAGGGAAGAGTAGTTGACTCTTCCTGGTGCTGACATCATATTTATAGAAGAAAAAAATGGAGAAAATGGAGAAAAAGAAAGAAAAAAATATAGTAAAAAAAAGAGAGAAAATGAATATATAAAGAAGTGACTTCCAACCTTCATCACAAGTATAAACAATTTTTGTAATTCTTTACTCCCAACCAAAGATCTCTTCATCCCATGTCCCATCTCTTATCTATAGACAAATCCATAAAGCATCATCTTTTCAGTCCTAGTGTCTGCAAAAACTCCATTAAGGGTTACCCGAAATAACAACGTATCTTATTTTAACCTTGATCAAATAAACCAACTTTATATTCCTTCCTTTCAAATAATGGTGTAGAGTAGGCATGTCCAACCTGCGGCCTCCGGGCCACATGCGGCCCTGAACAGCTAGTAATGTGGCCCCCAAAAATCATAATCTTTTAACATTATTTTGCAATTTTTTGGTTGCCGTTCTCCTGTTTTGCAGCCAGGCCCACGCCAAAAATAGACAATCCCGGTACATTTGAGACAGGAACAAAGCTCAGGGTAGTTACATCGCCTGTGTAGAGCATCCACTTCTCCTCTCGGCTTCCCACGCAGGCAGGCAGCGGCCTTCCGACGGTTTGCGAGCAGCCGCCAAAGTCAGTTTTGCCACTTGACTCGCAAGCCAAGCGGAGTCCGCCGCTCTACCCTTAATGCGTCTGTAGTTAGTAGGTGAAGATTGGCAGAGGCTGCCGCTTGGAGCAGAGCCGAGACGCCGAGAGGGAAGAGGAGGCCGCCAGTGGCTCTGGCAGAAAAACGCGCCGTTAGCAGCAGTCGCCAATGGGTGATGGTTCTCCCAGGTAAAAGCGGACGAGCACCTTGAGAACTCACTGAGAATTGCAACCATTGATGCATTAGTTTCACAAAAACAAGGTCAAATATCCCACTAGTTTTATGTTGCCCCCTTCTTTAAAATTTTATTAATAAAAAACAGAAAAAATGAATGAAGTTTTATTACTTATATATATTAACTATATTATATATTTTATGTGTGGCCCAAGACAATTCCTCTTCACTCAATGTGGCTAAGGGAAGCCAAAAGGTTTGACACCCATGGTGTAGTGTTTGATTTCTTTTCATTTCTTCTTTGTCCCTTCTCACAAGATTCTTCAAAGCTTCAACAAGCCTCTTTTGTAAATCCAATATAAAAAAATTATCCAAGTCACTTGGTTTATTATTTGTATTTCCTTTTTGACTATGAAGGTTCTCAGTCATCCAGGTGGAATTGTCTGTAGCTTGAATCATGTCAACTGGATTTCTATTTTCTCAGTGGAAACGTTTCGCTCCTTATCCAAGGAGCTTCTTCAGTCTGAGCAAAGTTGGTAAGGGAATCCTAAATATGTTTCTAGTTAGCTGTGTGACCTTACACCTGGGGCTAGGTCATGGTTATTTTGAGATGTTATTTTAAGTCCTTTTATTTAAGTCCCACCTCCTTTAGATGATAAAAGGACTTAAAATAACATCTCAATATAACCATGACCTAGCCCCAGGTGTAAGGTCACACAGCCACCCTAGAAACATACTTAAGGATTCCCTTACCAACTTTGCTCAGACTGAAGAAGCTCCTTGGATAAGGAGCGAAACGTTTCCACTGAGAAAATAGAAATCCAGTTGACATGATTCAAGCTACAGACATTTCCTTTTTGACTTTTAAAACATTAACCGGTTTCTTTTGTATGTCCAGTGAGACATCCTTTTCCATGTCATTCTCGTAGCCTGTCATTTGTAGATCCACTTTCGATGCCATCTCTGTCTTGTCAAGTAAAACTTGTTCCTCATCTGCCAATTCTTCCATAACACCTTTGGACAGTCTATCCATAGAAGCAAACATTGCAAAAATTCCATTAAGGGTTGCCAAAAATAACAACATAGCTATTTTAACCTTGATCAAATAAACCAACTTTATATTCCTTCCTTTTACTTCTAACAATCTTATTCTTTAGTCCATTCAAGTAATGTCGTAGAACTTGATTTCTTTTCATTTCTTTTTTACCCCTTCTCACAAAATTCATCCAAGCTTTAACAAACCTCTTTTATAAATCCAATATAAAATAATCATCCAGGTCACTCTCTTGGTTTATTATTTGTAATTCCATTTTGATTTTTAAAGCATCAACCAATTTCTTTTGTATGTCTTTTTCCATGCCATTCTTGTAGCATGTTATTTGTAGAACCACTTTCAATGTCAACTGTGTCTCTGTCTTGTCAGATAAAACTTGTTCCTCTTCTGTTATTTCTTCCATAGCATGTTTTGGACACAGTCTATCCATAGAAGCAAACATCGCTATTGACATTGTTGATACTAACTTCTGATTCCATTTTTCAAAGGTGTCCTTCAGTATTTTCAATATTATCTTTCACGTCATTTTATAAGTCTCAGTTAATTACCTGGCTTGTGAATTTTTCTCCTTTAACTAAAATATTTAGTTCCCTCTAGTGTCCAATTTTTAAAATTACTTATCTTTATTTTGTCTTCCAAAAGTCCAAACAAATCTATTTTCCACGGAAAGGACTCGTTTATAATTCCAAAATCTGATTCCAAATTTGTCTGGACTCTTAATCTGTTTATAACTTTCTAAGGTCAAAGTCTTATTTCGCTTTTTGCCGTTTATTTCCATTTTTAAAAATTCTTAAGCTTATGATTAAACTTTTCTTTTGCTAAGGATTGAAGGCAAACTCACCCGGCGTTTTCAGACTTGTCAACCCAAAAGTCTCTAAAAGCTTAAAAGTAGTTAACAAGCAATTTCTGAACGTGATTAGAAAAAGAAGTTTGCGAACTCAGCGTCCTTTAAAAGGCGCCAACCGTGGTTGCAAGCAAGATGGCTATTCCCTCATCTCCCAGAGCTCTAAACCCACCGGAGATCACGGTCTTGTGGTCTCCTCACAGGGAGCAACTGTCTGGAGCGTTTGTGGGCAATCTCCTGTCCTTTCCTTGTCTGGAGAGGTTCCGAAGAACCAGTCTACTCACTGGCTTTTTGTACTTCGCCAGAGTCTCCACCATTTCTTCCTCTGGAAGGCCCCAGGTACTGACATCCCGGTATCAAAGCAATGCTGTTGAAGGGAACTGGAATTTTCTGCCCACCTTCTCAAGGAGCATCCCTGGACGAATGCTGGGCTCCGTATCTGGCCTCAGGGCCATCCTTTTTATAGAGGGTTGCGGTAAATTGTTTACCTTGGCACATCTGACTCACTCTTATGATTTCTGTCCTTGTTAAATTGCTTTCACGTTTTTGGTTCTAATTTTTATGTTACGTTTTGATCCATGACCAAGCAGTATTTAAAATAAATACCTCAATACTAATGCCACAGCTTTAAGAAACGTCATCCCAGTGCCAACTTTACCTGCTGAATGAACTCCAACACTGTCTTTAATAGATAGATAAATCTCTGTGAAGTTAGCATCAGGGAGCTTTTTCTCCAAAGGCAGAGAAATGTTATTTGTGCAGAGAAATTCCAGGGCAAAAAACTGAACTACGACAAACATTCAGTTCCTTAACTTGTGCCGGCAAGTATTTCTAATATTTTTAGTAGGTGTTGTGTGTTCCTGCCCTTCCTAAAGCTTTATTACTGCACTCCCTGCATATGAATTATTGCTCCTGCGTTTTAATTAAATAATGATAATCTGAGTTTTTTTTTTTTTTAAGTGTGTATAACAGGGTTCCCCGACCAGTGGCACCCTAGGGTTCCACGAGAAGTCACTGGGGGTTCCCTGGGAGATCACAATTTGTTTTAAAAATTGTCTCAAATTCGGGCAACTTCACATTAAAGAGGTAAGTCTCTTTATTTTCAGTTTAAGAACACTGTTAATGCATCTAGACAGGCCTACCCATGAAACGAATATAATTATTTTGTAACTTCTGGCCTATATTTGAGCCTGAATGTGCAGGGGTTCCCCGAGGCCTGAAAAATATTTCAAGGGTTCCTCCAGGGTCAAAAGGTTGAGAAAGTCTGGTGTATGCTGTGTGTGAGTCTGCAATAGCTGTGTAAGCCCTTAGGAGGAGGAACCTGTTCCAAAAGAGATTTTAGGGGACCTGCAGCCAACAAACAGTGTTATGAAAGCAGATTTTTTTTTTTTTAAATCATGGACCTGAACAGGTCACATAACATGCAGGTTCAAATGAAAAACTAACCAAAAGATAATTTTCTTCTAATAGAAAGTCAAAAAAAGGGGACCAGGTATATATAAAGTTACTTGCCCTGCAGAAAGCAATGAAAATTAAAAAGGCTACTTTCCAAAGCACGGAACAGACTAAAGTCACTTCATTTGTCCATCAGGGTGGACAAGACATGGAATAAGCTCCATTCAGGGGACCTGGAAAAAATTGAGGCTGCAGGTTACACGTTATTTCCAGACACCACTTAGCCATCAAGAAAATGAGAACGTCATGACTTCCGGTGAGGATTCATGGTGAACTAGACATCCTTGAAGGAGTGGGGACAGCATTGTGGCAGCGATCGGTGGCCGGACGGTGAATTCTGGCTGGTGAGATCTCTCTGGGCAAGGAGAGATCGCGAGATCACCCACTTGTACTCCAGACAGCTGCCCCTCCCAGGAAGGAAGTAGACCCCCAGGCAGAGTCGAGGGTTTTCAATCAAGCTCACAGCCATAATTCAGCCTCTATGGACATAAGGTTTGCCAAGCCTCATTTCTCAATCACTTTTGGAAATCGCTTCTTAACTGCTTTTCAGATATCAGGAACCTTTGGATCAACAGGTTTTATAGCACGGATGAGTTTCCTTTAATCCTTAGCGAAAGAAGTTTTAAATACAAGATTAAGGACTTAAAAAATGGGGGGGGGGAATAAACAGCAAAAAGGTGATTAGAACATTGATTTTGGAAAGTTATAAATGGACTAAGGGTCCAGATGGATTTGAAATAAGATTTTGAAATTAATTGTAAGAATCCTTCCCGTGGGAAAATGCTGTTGTTTTGAATTCTTTAAAAAAAACAACATGATAGGATGAAACTTTGAAGGTTGGACACTAGAGGGAACTAAAGATTACAATTAAAGGAGAACACTCAAAGTCAACCTACTAATACAGAATGGAGCAAAACACTTCAACATTGGACGTATTGAAGGATATTTGTGAACAATGGACCCAGAAGTTAACTTTAAGAGTGTCTGCCATTATAGATAGGTAAAGGTTCCCCCCGCACATTTGTGCAGTCGTGTCCGACTCTAGGGGCTGGTGCTCATCTCCGTTTGTTAGCCGAAGATCCAGCGTTGTCCGAAGACGCTTCCACGGTCATGTGGCCGCATGACGGGCGCGGAACGCTGTTACCTACCTACTGAAGTGGTACCTATTCATCTACTTGCATTTGCATGCTTTCGAATTGCTAGGTTGGCAAGAGCTGGGGCAAGTGCGGGAGCTCACTCCGCACACAGGGCTAGCGTCTCGAACCTCCGAACTTGTGATCTCCCAATCGACAAGCCTGGCGTCTTACCTGCTAGGCCCCCACGCCATTATAGATAGACTGTGTTTAAAAGATGCTATGGAAGAGGAACAAGTTTTACCTGACAAGACTGTGATCTGAAAGTAGATTTAAAAATGACAGGCTGCAAGAATGATATGGAAAAAGATGCTATACTGGATATACAAATGAAACCGGCTGATGCAGGGCTTTCCAAAGTTTTCCCGCGGCGACACACCAACCGCCATTGGTGTGTCGCCGTGGGAAAACTCGGAAGTGCCGCCATTGCGGCAGCGCACAAAAACCCGGAAGCGCTGCTGCCGCTTTCGGGTTTTTGCGCGCCGCCGTTGGTGTGTCGCTGCGGGAAAACCCGGAAGCGCTGATGATGATCAGCGCTTCCGGGTTGTGTGGCGACAAACCAGACTGTGTGTGGCGACACACTTTTGTGTCACGACACACAGTTTGGAAAGCTGTCTTGATAATTCCTTTCTTTTCTATTTTTTCTTCTTTTCTGCACTTTCTATTTTTTCTTTTTATTCTTTTACTTTTTAGTTTGTATTAGTTTTTATCTTTTTAATTGCAATGTTTAATAAAATATATTATTAAAAAAAAGAAAATGAGAACGTTTAGCAGGGGCTCCTAATGTGCTACGGACGTTGACAAGCAGTTGTGCGGCAGGGCAAAGACAGGGCTGCAGATTTGTAGGATGGGGCAACTCAATGAAGCAAAATTCTCCCGGAAAGGAAATGCTAAGCTCTCTTCATTTGAAACGATACAGCTGCAGGTTGTCATAGATGCCAGAAGCGCCTCTAGGATCTCTCTTGTATTCCAAGGAACGGTGGTAGAAACCAGATCCCACAGGCGGTGACAACGCACATTTAGAACCAGACCCTAGAGTTGTGAGTCCCGAGACGGGCAAGAGCTGGTCCTTCTCCCACACAAGGTGTAGCGAGGAGAAGCAGGGCTGCCTCAGAGTAACTTGGATGGAAGGAGCATGGTTCCTTTTGAAAGAGAGGTGTCCACAGAGGCCAATTTGTTAACAAGGGGTCACCATGGACCAGGAGAGTGTGGGAGCAGTGGAGTTGCTGGCTGCCTGGTGAAGGAGGCTGTGAAGCAAGAGGATGGTGAGGAAATGCCTCTTGGGAGCACCAAGCCGGAACAGAGGATTTCCCTCTGCAACTGCAGCTGTTGCCCTGGGATGCAAGAGTTGGTTCTCAAGCTGATAAAGACTTGAGTGGCTGCTACGTGGACAACCGGCCACAGACTCACTGTGATGGGTGAAGTGAACCACCTCCTCTCCACTGCACCATAAGGCTATGAAAAAAAGTCTTTGCTGTCATGGGACACTATGGAAGTGAAAGTTGGAAAGATAGGAAGACTATTGATGCTTTTGAGCTTTGGTGTTGGAGAAGACTCCTGAGAATACCATGGACAGCCAAGAAAACAAGCAAATAGGTCATCGAACAGATCAACCCAGCGTTCTCACTCGAGGCACAAATGACCAGGCTCAAGTTATATTTGGGACACGTTACACGGAGACCTAGGTCTTTAGAGAGGGCTCTGATGGGACAGATGGAAGGAGAGAAAAGAAGGGGACAACCAGCAGCCAGGGGGATGGACTTAGTTACAGTGGCGATGGGGCACTGTTGGAGGACCTGAAGGACCAGGTTAGGGACAGATCATCATGGAGAAAATCTCTCTAAGTGGACAATGACTTGATGACACGTAATCGATCGATCGATCAATTTACATCGATATACCTTGGTTCTAAGTTGAAAATCATCCACCTGCTGGAATTCTTGTAGCACTATTATTTCCATCTTAATAAATCTTGCTAGGTGCTCTGTGAGCGCCATGAGCTCTCATGGGGACAGGGGCTGGCAGGGAGGAGTTCAACTGGCACAACAGGCCAATCCCGGGTCTCATACAATCCGGTTGACAAGTCTGATTGGCCAGACACACCCCAACTGTGGACATCCTGCCACTTGGAAGGAAGGAACGAGCATTGCAGCAGGAGAAAAACTAACTGTGGAGTCCTTGGTGCTCTCTGAGCCTTGTTGTTTTCTTGCAGACGTTTCATTGCCAGGCTAGGCAACGTCTTCAGTGCGAAAAGGGAGTGGGACCCTTTTCGCACTGAAAACGTGACCCCACAGTTCAACCCTGAGCTACAAATATTCTCTTTGGTTGGAAAAACTGTCAGTCTTTTCTCCTTGCAGCCTAGAGTAGGAACAATGACTCCAAGGAACAAGAATTAACAAGAGCCCAGATTAACAGTATTTATTGGAAGGGAATTCAGGTTACGACACAAGAATTCTAGCAAGTACCTTATTTTGAAATGAGACACTTATATATGGGTAATTTAGGGCAGCAAAACTACCGGCCATTTGCTCTCACGTTTGCCTGAAGGAGTGACCGCCTGTTCCCCATTTTGATAACTTTCAGTTATCCGTATGAGAACTCACACTAATTCGAAATGTATTTCTTTTAAACAAGGAACTTGGATCCCCCCACAATTAACAAGGGACCCCCAAGAGCCCCCTCCAGCACAAACCTGAGATGAGGGGACTGGGGGAAAGACACAGTGGGTCTTCCCAACCAAGAGGACAGGAAGGCACCCTCTGGAGATTCAACGGCCATTCCAACTTTGCTGCAAGACACCACGTGTCAAGCGCTGGTGCGGCTGCAGACAAACCGGTTTGCGGTTAGGGTATGAGAGTATGAGACTCTCTTATCCAGCTCTCACCCATGAGAAAATGGATCACGATGGCTCAGGTCCTCTAACTACTGCAGTGCCCAACCAAATGGACAGGAAACAAAGTCCTCAGATGCATCAGAAAAGTCTTTCCTCCCAACCTGATTCCGTACTAATCTGTCTACATTTGCATGGATGGATGGATGGATGGACGGACGGATGGTGTGTGGGTGTAGACCAGAGCTTTCCAAACTGTGTGTCGCAACACACTACTGTGTCGTGCAGGTGTGTTGCGTGAAAACCCGGAAGCACTGATGGCATGGCGGGGGCGCGCCATCAGCGCTTCCAGGTTTCACGCGACACACCTCCACACCACTGCCACCGCCGTTGGTGTGTGTCACCAACAGGAAAAGTTTGGAAAGCTCTGGTGTAGACAGACAGGAGAGTGGTACACAATGGTAACGTTATTGTGATTCATACCATCTGGCCCCAGTGTGAAATTTCAAAGTCACAAAGCATCTTTACCTTACCTAGGATCTTTGGTGCGCTCATGTTGAGATCACACTTTGTATGTAACCCCATTCCCTGAACTGCCCAACTCCCATATTCAAGTACCAACCAGGTCTTCCCAAGCTTCGGAGAGCCCACCAAGGTCAGCTAAGGGAAGGGCAGCCCAGCATTATTTCTCTTCCCTGGGAACAAAGCTCCCTTCTGTTTTGGTTCCGAGCTTGAAGGTAGCTCCCAAGAACCTACCTTTCCCAAAAGTGGTCCCATTTGTGCCACAGATTCTCCAATCAAAGTTGTCCATGCAGATGGCTTTGATGCTAGAATGATTTGTCCCATGGAACAGGAGTCTCTCGTCAATGTTCTGTCCTCCTTTCTTCTTCTTCATCTGCTCCATTTGCCTAGAACGAAGGAAAGATTGGTCTCCTCCTACCACCGATGAGGCTGAAGGCAACTATTCTGCTCCATAGGGGTGGCCCCTCTGCCCAGCAACACAGAGAAAAAGGGGCACTTACGATGAGGAGAGGGTAAATTTTTTCCAGGACAGAGAGAACGATGAACCAAGAGGCGGCCACATTTCTGATGAGAACCACATTCCATCAGGAAATGAGCTACAAGCAAGAGGAAAAAAGGTTCCCCTTTCTTCCCATCTTCTCTTTTCTCTATTGAAGATGAACATGCTCTGTTCTAACACAATTCCAGTTCTGGACCAATTCAGATCCCCATGCCAAAAACGTTTTGCACTGCTATCTGCACAAGCGGGTTCATCAATACCATTGCTGCTATTATCTGGTCCTCATTTTTAATTTATCTGCATTCTTCCATCCATTAGCAGTACTAATGGTGACCCCACTGCCAGCCTTTACCGCAACACCTTGCTCAGAAACCATTCCAAATCCTGAAATGTCATCAGGCATGTCTGCCCTCCATAAGGACCAGAAGGGTTACTTTTCCAAAAATAGAACAGCCCCATAATCAACTGTCAAATTTATTTTGGCCAGTTTTCTTTCCTATAATTTATTCTGCTCCTCAGACTTAGAAATTGTAGTTGTAGAAATTGTGGAAGAGAAAGGGTATTTTTTTTACTGTCCATTGAATAGAAAAGTTGTGACTACATAGCCTTTATGTGAGGATGGAGGTGGGATCAAATTGCTTTTACATGATTATCATGTAATCTGTAGGATCCAAGCAGACCCAGAACTGCCCACTGTTCTTTGATCCCTTTTGGCATATTTGGGCTGTTCATTAAAAGGCAAACGATTTATACAATCTGTAGAGCAGGGTTTCTCAACCAGGGTTCCGTGGCACCCTCAGGTTCCCTGGGAGATCACAATTTATTTTAAAAAATATTTCAAATTCGGGCCACTTCACATTAAAGACATAAGTTTCATTTTTTATTTTTAGTTTAAGAACACTGTTAATGCATTTGTACAGGCCTACCCATAAAACGAATATAATTTTGTAACTTCTGGCCTGTATTTGAGGCCGAGGTCTGAAAAATATTTCAAGGGTTCCTCCAGGGTCAAAAGTTGAGAAAGGCTGCTGTAGAGAAACCAATAAGGGTTGTTTAGATCTGCAATGAATGTCATCATTTGTGGCACAGGCATCCAATACAAGCCACAATGATGCCATGCATATCATGAGGGGATTGTGAAAATGATGCATGTGGTGTCGCTTGCCCCCGCTGAGCTTTCCAAACTAGTGTGTCGGCTGCAGTGTCTGGGTGTGTCGCGGCTGCTGCTGCCTCCTGGCTTCCACGCAGGTCCTAGTGCCTGCCTTGTGCCTGGCTGCCTCCAAACCTGCTGTGATTCCGCACAGGTCCTAGTGCCTGCCTTGTGCCTGGCTGCCTCCAAACCTGCTGTGATTCCGCGCAGGTCCTAGTGCCTGCCTTGTGCCTGGCTGCCTCCAAACCTGCTGTGATTCCGCACAGGTCCTAGTGCCTGCCTTGTGCCTGGCTGCCTCCAAACCTGCTGTGATTCCGCGCAGGTCCTAGTGCCTGCCTTGTGCCTGGCTGCCTCCAAACCTGCTGTGATTCCGCGCAGGTCCTAGTGCCTGCCTTGTGCCTGGCTGCCTCCAAACCTGCTGAGATTCCGCGCAGGTCCTAGTGCCTGCCTTGTGCCTGGCTGCCTCCAAAACTGCTGTGATTCCGTGCAGGTCCTAGTGCCTGCCTTGTGCCTGGCTGCCTCCAAACCTGCTGTGATTCCATGCAGGTCCTAGTGCCTGCCTTGTGCCTTGCTGCCTCCAAACCTGCTGTGATTCCGCGCAGGTCCTAGTGCCTGCCTTGTGCCTGGCTGCCTCCAAAACTGCTGTGATTCCACGCAGGTCCTAGTGCCTGCCTTGTGCCTGGCTGCCTCCAAACCTGCTGTGATTCCACGCAGGTCCTAGTGCCTGCCTTGTGCCTTGCTGCCTCCAAACCTGCTGTGATTCCACGCAGGTCCTAGTGCCTGCCTTGTGCCTGGCTGCCTCCAAACCTGCTGTGATTCCATGCAGGTCCTAGTGCCTGCCTTGTGCCTGGCTGCCTCCAAACCTGCTGTGATTCCACGCAGGTCCTAGTGCCTGCCTTGTGCCTGGCTGCCTCCAAACCTGCTGTGATTCCGCACAGGTCCTAGTGCCTGCCCTGTGCCTGGCTGCCTCCAAACCTGCTGTGATTCCACGCAGGTCCTAGTGCCTGCCTTGTGCCTGGCTGCCTCCAAACCTGCTGTGATTCCGCGCAGGTCCTAGTGCCTGCCTTGTGCCTTGCTGCCTCCAAACCTGCTGTGATTCCACACAGGTCCTAGTGCCTGCCTTGTGCCCTGCTGTAAGTGTGTGTCATGAAATGATGCCCTGCTGTAAGAGTGTGTCGCGAAATGATGCATGTCTAAAAAGTGTGTCACCAACATGAAAAGTTTGGAAAGCTCTGGATTTTAGCACTTGGAGGAGAGGAAAAAGGTGAAGGGATTCCACTTCATCTTTTCCTTCTTGTTGTTTGCTCCAAACTGAATCTCCCAGACCCATGAATGAGGGGATTGACTCAGACCCGTCTCCGAATAAAAACCTCTCTGGCATTCACTTCTGTCACAGGACAGACTCTCTCCTGAAGCCAGGCTGGCACCCAGCTTGATGGAATTCCAAAAAGTGTTTAAAATTTAGCTTTTTTGGAGAATGTTTGGAGAATGATCGGGTTGGCACCATCTCCAATGGTTTTGTAGCGAATTATGACAATGTTTTTATGGACTGTACATTGTTAAAGGTTCTGATTTTTTATTAAACCAATCAGTGAGAAAACTTAGTAACTATAGAGGTATAAAAACCAAAAATGTACACCTGATCAATTCTAAAGGGCCGACAGATATGCCTTGGGAAATTCAATGGAGGTAATAAAGTGAGTGCCTTAAGCGGTCTTGATATCCAACCTTCAAGATCATCTTCTAACATTGACTGCAATGATGTAGTGAAATGGGTACTAACCACTGGTAGACTTGCCAAAGAGACGGGTTCTGAATTCTTTCCACTCTGTGAATCTTATAGTTTTTCATCGTCTTTTGAAAGAGATTCTCAATCTTCGTGAACTCCGGAGAGTCTCTGGTGAGTTCAATGGCCTAAAACCAAAGATATCACAAGGCGTTGGCGAAACTGTTTGCCATGGCTCCAGAAAGAAAGGGAGCATCCTGCATTTTCATTCGGTTTAATTCCCAAATTGGAAGACTTGGAATCCGATAAACATCTTGATTTTGGTTCACCTCAGAGTTGGAAAGACTACAGAAATGCTGCTGGCGTTAGATTATCCTATTCGGAACATGGACCCCCAGGAGGAACAAGGGCATTATACCATATTCTCCCCCCCTCCCCCGATTGCTACTGTCCTCTCTTTCTCATCGGTTTGGCTTTTTATGGAAACCACAAGAGCTGGCTGTCTCACACCCAAGCACAGAAAAGGAGGACCAAAATCCTACTGTCAGCCATGAATGCCAATCCGGGTGATTTGGATTAAGAGGCATCTATTGGGCGAAGGAAAACATTCCATCCTTCTTGCAAACAACGTCAAGAAATCAATTACCGCATATCCAATAGGAGGTAGCGCTGTGTTATCCCAGTTTGGAGGATAGGTTGATGTTGCCACGGGTGTCGACGCAGCTGCCGTTGCTGTGTGTCTGGGCACAAGCAAAAGAAAAAGGGTGAGGAAGAATGGCCAATCTGAAGACCTCTCTGGGAAAAAGTAGGTGAGACAATCGAAAGAATCAGGCTCCAGGCAGGTTCTTTGTCATCAACCCTGAGACCAGATGGTAGATAATGGTTTCATTAATGTCATAAGGGATCTGTGAAGAGCAAAGGAGGCAGGGAAATGTTTGGAGAAAGAGCAGGTTGATGTGACCCACGAATCAGAAAATCTGCTGCGAAGATGTTTCATTTCCTCCCCTGAAGAGTGTCGAGCACATCCCTGGGGCACAAAAGTTCTAGTCAAGGGCCAGCCTCATTTCTGACTACTGTACGCATTCTCTCCCAACTGGAAGAACAGGCATAAAAACGGGTATTTCTCCTTAAGCGCAAGCAAGTGTGAAATAATGAGACTTGGGTGGGGGGAATCAAATGTCAATAACCAAAGACAGCAATCTTACAGATCTGATTACATTATTGTCAAGACAAAGTTCGGGTTTTGTTTTAACTGTATGTATTATACACACTCCCCTTCGTGGATCACTGCCTTGTCGTGGCGAAGGGGCTTGCGTAACTCAATGAAGTCAGGTCAAGACAGACAGGTCATGACGGAGAGTTCTGACAAAACGTGGTCCAAAACTGGAGGAGGGAATGGCAAACCACTCCAGTATCCTTGCCAAGAAAACCCATGGACAGTATCAAAAGGCTAAAAGATATGATGCCGGAAGATGAGCCCCTCAGGTTGGAAGGTGTCCAAAATGCTACTGGGGAAGAGCGGAGGGCAATTCCGAGTAGCTCCAGAAAGAGTGAAGCGGCTGGGCCAAAGCCGAAAGGACGCTCAGCTGTGGATGTGTCTGGAAGTGGAAGGAAAGCCCGATGCTGTAAAGAACAATATTGCATAGGAACCTGGAATGTAAGATCAATGAATCAAGGTAAGCTGGATGTGGTCAAACATGAGATGACAAGATTGAACATCGACATCTTGGGAATCAGCGAACTAAAATGGACAGGAATGGGCGAATTTAATTCAGCTATGCCTTTAAGGCAGAGCTTTCCAAACTGTGTGTCGCGACACAAAAGTGTGTCGCCACACACAGCGTGGTGTGTCGCCACACCACCTGGAAGCGGCGGGGCGCGCGTGCACGGTATTTCAGTTCACCTAGGTCAGGGGTCGGCAAACTTTTTGTGCCAGGAGCCATTTTGACATGCTCGTGCACATTTTGAAGTGCTCGAGAGCCAGGGGGCGGGTTTTGCGGGCGGGGGCCAATCGCGTGGAAGGGGGCGGGTTTTGCGGGCGGGAGCCAATTGCGTGGAAGGGGGCGGGTTTTGCGGGCGGGAGCCAATCGCATGGAAGGGGGCGGGTTTTGCGGGCGGGAGCCAATCGCGTGGAAGGGGGCGGGGGGCTCACGGAGGGAGGGGGCGCAGCCAGCGGCTCCGCGAACCCGGCCCGGCCGCCCCACCGGGAGTGGCGGAGAAACAGCTGCCACCCTCCGGCCGGCAGGACGGGCGCGGGAGAGCGGAAGGCACCCGAGCAACCCGAGCAGGAGATGCCTTGCCGCCCCCCTGGAGTCCTCACTAAGCCTTAGTATACCTCGATACATCGTGTGCAAACTTGCCGCTGACTCTTCGTTTTAAAGCCCGGTGCAAGGAGAAATAGACTGGGGAGGGTACGAAAAGCCCCCCGGCTGCAGCTCTTCCACCGCTCCTCCTCCTCTCTGGCAGCTGTGGGGCGGGGAAGTGGACTTGCACCCGCGGTGACTCAAATCAGTCAATCCTAAAGGAAATCAACCCTGACTGCTCATTGGAAGGACAGATACTGAAGCTGAAGCTCAAATACTTTGGCCACCTAATGCGAAGAGAGGACTCACATCAAGACTCTGATGCTGGGAAAGACTGAAGGTAAAAGGAGAAGCGGACGGCAGAGGATGAGATGGTTAGATAGCATCACTGATGTAACGAACATGAATTTGAGTAAACTCTGGGAGACAGTGGAGGACAGGAAGGCCTGGCGTGCTATGGTCCATGAGGTCACAAAGAGTCGGACACGACTAAACGACTGAACAACAACAACATTGTACACACTGAATAGCAGTTCAGCTGTTTTTACAGTAACCAACAATCAAAAGGACACTGGATGATTCCTCACCGCAGGAGTAGCAGAAAAATCATCCCCTGCCACAATTTTCTTCTTGCCTTCTCTCCCCCACCCCCCCACTGCTTTTTAGGATATCTGCTTTTTTTCCAACTACAAGCCATTTCTGGCTCCCTTCCCCACACTCTTCATTTTAGAGATACCTCAAGCTATTCAAATACTTTGGCATGAGTCTGTAGCTTGAATCATGTCAACTGGATTTCTATTTTCTCAGTGGAAACGTTTCGCTCCTTATCCAAGAAGCTTCTTCAGTCTGAGCAAAGTTAGTAAGGGAATCCTTAAATATGTTTCTAGGGTGGCTGTGTGACCTTGCACCTGGGGCTAGGTCATGGTTATTTGAGATGTTTATTTCTAAGTCCCTTTATCATCCAAAGGAGGATCGTTAAGATTACCATGCTGCTGTTGAGCTTGTGAAATGGTCTTAATCTTCCTAGGCACAGAAGACAAAGCAGGAAGGAAAATAGGGGAAAGATTGTGCCTGAGCCCCCCACCTCTATTCAAGGATGGATTTTCCAAGTTGGCATAAATGGACTCCTTGACCCCTCTCTCAAACCACCTATCTTCTCTGTCTAAAACGTGAACATTAATGTCCTCAAATGAGTGTCCTTTTTCCTTTAGATGAAGATAAACTGCTGACTCTGGTCCTGTGGTGTTACTTCTCCTGTGTTGGGCCATCCTCCTGTACAAAAGTTGTTTGGTTTCTTGGCATTTGGTTTCTTGGTTTTTTGGCATGATGTGATTGCCGTATTTTTTCTGAACAGGTCTTTTTGCAATTAGCAACAGGTGATTGTAGGCCCTCCGCCGCTGCTTCGGGTATAGAAGCTAGCACAACAAGAATGAACAGCCCAGGAACTTTTGCCAGAAACAGAGAAAAGCCTAACTGTAATGCTAACTTATGAAGCAGGTCTCCAGTACAAGCCTGTCAGGGTCCATGTCTATGAATCCTGCCATTGGGATTAGGCCTAGCATAGTTGCTTTTGGAGTTGTTGGGAGGGGGAATGGCAGTTGAGTGTTATGTCTGGTGGGGGAGGCTGGAACCGGCTTCGTCAAGGTCGCGCACCTGCAGCAGAGCGGAGATGGGAACGTTTGCCTCATGAGATCATCGGTTGGTGATTTGGCGCGCAAGGGGGGAAGTTAAGAGGGAATAGTTTGGCGGGAATTGGCATTCAAGTCTTTAGGAGTGCTTCAATTAACATGCATCCTGAATAAAGCTTTATCTGCATTTCATTGAATTGCATTGAGAAGTGTTTATTAGGGCATTGTTGTTGAGATCATCACAAAGCCACGATGACATCAAAATGGCAATGCATATGAGATGACTTCATGAAAATGATGCAAATCATTTTGCATAGCTAACTGATGCAGCTACATTATTTGCATCCTTTGCACAATGAAATCATCTTGTGTGTGTCACCTCAGTTGTCTAGGATTATATCCTCTTTTTTGGAACTTTGTATCCCCATTCCTACAGGTCTCAGACCTCCACTGCCTCAGCTGTCCCTTGGAGAAGGCAACAGTGGTTGTAAGCCAGATTGCAGCAGGCGGGCAAGAAGACTTGGCTTGCTCAGGACTCTGTCCCGTGTGAAAATCTGGAAGTTAAGTTGCCCAATAGTTTGAGAACTTAAGCAAACCATCACCTGATATTGGAGTCAATCATTATTCATACCACACCCACTCCGCCGGAAGTAGATCCAGGTTGGTCAGTCTCAATGCAGTCAAGACAAGCCACTCTCCATGGCGGAATCTCAAGGGAAGGGTGAGGTGACTCCATTGCCCTTGATCTCTCCAAAATGGAGGGATCAAAATTTGCAACAGGACTCCACCTGTCCTCAAACTTAACACTTTTTCAAGAAACTGGTAAAAGGAGGAACAAAGCAAACTGAAGTATGGGGTCTTAGATACATTAGGATACCGCTACTCCCACACTTTACCCTTTTTTTGTCTTGACATCTTCAGAGGAAACAAATTTGGGACGCCTCCGGACCTCTCGCTGGGTAGGATAGATCCAATTTTTCTGGGTCATATCTTGAAAAAGAAGATAGAATGCGTTCAGATTAAAAAAAAAATGCAAAAGTCACCGATTATGCCTAGAGAAAAGATGCAGAAAGAATGGGGCGATTGTCACCCCCAAATCTGATGTGGATTCCATGCACTTCTTCTCAAAGGCCCGAGTAGCACCTCGGGCCCTGCACAAGCTTGAAAACTCCAAAGTCCCATTTTTGGCCTCCAGGACTTTCTCGGAGGGAACAGCACTAACAATTTCATTCTTTCTTCTATACTGGACGGGTAGATGATGGGAGAAATGGGTACCTTGCAGAGGATTAAGGCACTCATTTCACCCCCCCAAAGTGGAGCAATGTTAGTCTTCATCTCCCTCTTCCCTATGCAAAAAAAAAGCCAGTAATTCTGGCTCGTCCCACTTGGCCAATAGAATCATCAGAAAACAGTTGTGCCTCTTTAATGTTTTATATAGACCTAGCATGTAAGATAAAATTGTTAAAATATCATGACCAGATACAAATCGGAAGTTGACTAAATTCTATGTTTCAGCTTTATCTTTTTTCTTTTTTACTTTACTACACTTTTTTATCTTTTCTTTTTTCTTGATTTGTATTTCCATTTTCCTTTCGGTTTCAAACTTTTATCTATGTAAATTTAAAACCTAATAAAATTTGTAAAAAAAAAAGAAAGAAAACAGTTGTGCCCCAGGAGGCACTAAGCAAATTATAGCTCCCAGGCCAAGAATCGATTTGTCACCTTGTTCAAAGGGAATTTAAGAGCAGAGCAGGAATCATAAAAATCCTCTGGGGAGAGCTAGCTAACAAAAACAACTTCCGATTGATGTCTAGATCGTGTTGGGGGGGGAACCAGACTTAACACACAGTACCTCACCCTCTTGAAGTGGGATTCCTTACCTTTAAAGTTCAGCAAATACTTCTGAGAACCAGCTTCAAAGGAGACCATTCCATTTGGATCTGCTAGGAAAACGTTCTCCAGATCATCCGAAGTTAGACTGGAAGGCTGCAGTTGCCTATCCTATAGAGAAGAAATAGGTCATCTGTTGTCAGAGAGTAAGCCGTTCGCCACTCCATGGGCCTTCTTGAATGAAATACTTACAGTATACAAGACTACAGACAGGCTCTGATACATTCGGGGTTCACAACGTATTTGGAACAGATATTCTTGGATAACAGAGAAATCCACTGATGTGGTAATAATGCCTAATCTAAACATGAGGTCACGAAGTGTCGGACACGACTAAACGACTGAACAACAAAAAAACTCTGTTCCACCATGAGCTTCATTTTCCTGTTATGTTTATGCTCATTCTCTCTGCAAGGCAAACCAGAGTTTTAGCCCTACAGCTACCATCTACGGTCGATTACTCTACATCAGTGTTCCTCAACCTTGGCAACTTTAAGACGGGTGGACTTCAACTCCCAGAATTCCCCAGCCTGCCATGCTGGCTGGGGAATTCTGGGAGTTGAAGTCCACCCATCTTAAAGTTGCCAAGGTTGAGGAACACTGATCTAGACAGATGTATACAAATACAGAAGCAGGCACAGTTGAAGTCCATCCATCTTAAAGTTGCCAAGTTTGAAAAACACTGTTCTACACTCATGATCCACATACCATGTAAGAAAATGCCATGTTGTTAAAACCCTTCCTCACACATTCTTTGTTCCTCCTGCCAACGCACAAGGAATATGGAAACCAGCAGCTTCTGAAGGGGGGGAGAGGCAGGGAGGAATCCATCAGCCTCGCATAACCTCTAACCCTAACCCTAATAACGTGGCTTCCTTTCCTAACACGGTGTCCAGCCCCCAACTGACGCAGAATCACCGTAGTTAGTTCTAAGGTTGGGAAAAAGAGGTTAGTTATGGAATCCTGAAAACTAGAGAGGTACACTCGTTTATTTGTGAGTACATTAAGGCGAGGTCTCTGTGAGTTGTCTGAACTTCTATCTCACACAGTCAGTCACGGGTGGACCGATGCCTACGCTGAAATGTCCACCTGCTCTTAGTCTGATATACTTTGAAAACTTCCCCTTTACCTCCCCAGATGCTGAGAATTCTCTTTGGACTGGAAGTGTCATGGGGGGCTCGGGCCCAGAGTCAGACGACGAGGACGGGCGGCCAGCCTGTGACGTAGAGATGGAGGGCGAGCAGACAGCTCTAGATAAACGGTCAGAGGAGGCGGGGCTGGTCAGCGAGCAGCAGGCACAGGCGCCGCTGATTGGTGAGGACGAAGACTCAGAACTGCCGCCCCCTCCCGGTGCTCGAGAAGGGAGAGCGGAAAGGAGGAACGGCGGAGGCTGGAGAGGCCACGTGCGAGAAAGCGGCCCCGCCCTCCTGAATAAGCCCCGCCCGGTTCTGCCTCCATAAAAAGGGAGCCGCAAGCCCAGAACGGTCGTTGGGGACAACCGTCTGCTTACCGGACTCCATGTGCCTGGATTCCTGATCGGAAACCTCGTGACCGGACTCTTGACTCTTGGACTCCCTTGACTAATTGTGTTTTGAACGTGAAACTCCCTTAAGGCAAGCTCGTGGGACTTTTGGGGCTTGTTTTTGTAGAGCGTGTGCGTTTGCGCTCACACTCCCTGGCCGCCTGTTCGTTACCTCACAAGTTTCTCAGCAAAGTTTTACAACTGCCTCCCTGGTGTACTGGTTGCTTAACAACCGCCACAAAAAAGGTTGTAAAATCGAGTTGGATTTGCTTAATGACCGCTTCACTTAGCAACCGAAGTGCCGGGCCCAATTGTGGTCGTTAAGCGAGGACCACCTCTACTTTCACAGACTTGAGATGCCCCGATTCTCTACTGACCTGTTTCCCATATTCGATCCACTGGCCCAGGTCATTCTTCCAGTACCAAAGCCACTTGGTTGTCATGACAAACTTGGCTTCTCTGGTGACGGATGACACAGTAGACAAGCGCCGGATTGGAGCAACGGCAGAAGTCATGGTCCTGAAATCCAGGTTTAGATCTGGAAAACTGTGGAGGACAAAGAGTTTGGCTGACTTCACCCACTGCTAAATCAGTCTGGTTTTAATTTTTTTAAACAAGCCAGTTGGCTGGGTTCACCCAGAAGGCTAGATCTTGAACCACGTCTGACAAACTGCAATACTGGGCTTGCACAGAATTGGCAGAACCCCGCTTCTCTTCTCAGCCAGTTCCGCATGACACACGTCAGGTCTGTGCTTTCACCCAAGACGACAAACATGCACGTTGTTTCCTCAGCAACCTGGCGCTTTGGTTGAACCGTGACTGAAAGGTGCCCTGGACAACCCACAGTCAAAACAAAACCTCCCACCCTCTCTCTCCATGCACGTAATGCTGCCTATATTTTAATCTTTCCGTAAAATGTTATAAGCATCCCTTTTAGACACGCGGAACGACGTCTCAGCTTTTTAGTCGTTTGCTAATAGAAAATACTTGCTTCAGTAAACGTTGCTGATCGCTGGCTACTAGGCTGTGCGAAAACACTTGGGAGGGTTGCTCAAACGATGGGGTGGCCCCTGCAGGGCGCTGAAGTGGACACGGTGCCCCAAGCCACGGATTCAGACAGTCACCACGGCTGCCTTGCAAAGCATGCTTCTGACTGCGGCCCATCCCCAGGAGCTGCCGAACGATGCGTGTGTGCATAGGGACTGGAGAGAAATGTGAGCATTTGTGGTACCCCTCTGAATGGTGAAACAAACATCTGTGTTGCGTGGCTGATTAAAAAGGGCCAGTTTTACTCTGCCCAGTTTTATTCTTTGCCTGCTGACTTCAACTGTGTTTCCACATATGCAAGAAGCCCAGAAACACCAGAAGTGTTTATGTATGAGGCTGTGACCAGGGTCTTCTGATGCCAGTCTAACCCACCCACCCTCCAGATCCATCCTTACAGGGAACCCAAGTGTATCAATGTTTCCTTTTGCTCATTTTGCGCTTGATTTTAGTGAATTCCAGCCTATCAAAAGGGAAACCTTATTCTTCCAATTTTTACATCCATTCCCCGTAATGTCTTGTGTTCAGATCAGGAGCCCTTTTCCAACCCCAGATCGAAATCCTGCGGGCCTCTGTGGAGCAGATTGCCCCCAGACCCAACCTAGCTCCTCTTGGTTGAAAAAGGAGCCCTCTTTACATGCTCAGAGGGCTGGCTGTTATCATCAGCCCATAAAGAACTTTGGTTACCAGGAAAAAGAGAATAGTAGCAGCTATTGATGCATTCAAAGATTCCAATTAGGGAAGGAGAATCCTTGAAAACCTTTCTTTTGGGATGAAAGAAACTCTTAATCCGATGATGGGCCATTCACAAGACAACTGTGGTTGATGGGCTGGGATACACAGACCTCTCTATAGACTAAATGCACTGAGTTTATCTTATCACTTAATAATGATGAAATACAAACGTCTCCCAACAATGGGCAAGGGCAGCCTACTCATGGAGTGAAAAGTAAAACAGACCCTCTTGCTTATTGGAAAGTTAACTTCATCAAAATCTGCAGGGGAAATATATCCATGGGAATGTTGATTTGCTCCAAGATTGGGCAGGGACAGTGTGCGCGTCCCTTTTCAGCCGTAATAATTTTAAACTGTGTATCTAAATTGGGGGGTTTGCTATAACAGAAATATTAATATCCAAGGGTTGGAGAACTTAAGAATCTCAGGATTATTTATGAGATTCCAAAAACAATGGGAAACCTAACGCATCTGCAGTCTGAGATTTCTTTTAGACCAAGGTTTTTCCTACCATAGACCTGAAATTCTTAGCTTTCATGCCACCGGACCATGGAATAACTTGACAAAATTTCTACCTGAATGTCCAACTCTGCAATAAGTAACCTTCAAACATATACGCCATTTTCTTAAATGCTCTTCTTAACAGATGCAGCTAGAGATCTGCTTGTTCCCGTGACATTTTTAAAATTACGAAACCCATAGTTCTTGTAATAATCAGCAATTTGAGTAAGGTTGAGACAGAGAACCATAGAATCAGAGGTGCCCTTGGGGTGCCTCTCAAAATCTGCAGGATGGCAGGTGTGGCATTATCGTTGAAGCCCCGCCCCTTTTTCATGCACGCACAAAGGGGCGGGGCTCAAACCGCAATACTGCAGTCGCCATCTTGCAGGTTTTGACACCCCCCTCCTGGCAGATGCCCCTGGTATTGCCCATCTTCTAGAGCAGCGGTCCCCAACCTTTTTGGCACCAGGGACCGGTTTCGCGGAAGACAATTTTTCCACGGACCGGGGGGGGGGATGGGCGGGCCACGGGTGAGGCTCGATGGGCGGGCCATGGGCGGAGCTTGATGGGCGGGCTGTGCGGCCCAGTTCCTAACAGGCCACAGACCGGTACCGGTCCGCGGCCCGGGGGTTGGGGACCCGTTCTAGAGGAAAGGGCCCAGGGCTTCACTCCCATCACGGAAAAGCAAATACCCACTAAGGTTTTTTACACAGAGAGTAAGTCCAGCTTCTACCTGGTAATACTTGGGTCACAGTAAGCCTTCTCGATTTCCTGTCTTCTGGGCAGATCCTCCCAACCATTACTGGTAAATATCTGCCACCGATAAGGCAGATCATAATGGATATTACTGCAATTATCTACACAGAGAACAAGCAAAGGAAAAGCTTTCATTTCAGCTTTTTCGTACAATTTATAAAGCCAGCTTAGTGACACGCTCACATAAAAGTACCCATGATTGGCTGACCACCTCTGGGCAGAGAAATACGCTTTGGGTAAAGATTCCAAGCGGATGGATACAAGCCAAAATCTAATTCGTCATTTTCTGGCCGAGAGAGAGTTTTGACTGTTCCGCATTATGTAAATCCAAGGTTGAACTTCGTGTCCTGTTTTATTATGCGTAAAAGGTGTCCCATTTTCAGCTCCCTCTAATAAAGCAATGAATCTCTGGTTATCAGGCAGTGTTTGTGGCGTGAACTGGATTAGATTCCCAGGAGAAAACAGCGGGAAACCTCGCCCACGTCACCACCAAGAAAGGTGCCACATGGTGCCTTGGGAGCCCCCAGGAGTCATGCTGGACCCAAGGGATCTCCTTGTCTTTCTCGGCTACCCCTTTCCCACGCGCGAGAAAGAGCTCGTTACAGACGGAAGAGCACCACCAATCCTTGCTCTGCGCAGGACGAAACAAGCAAGCAAGCATTACGCAGACTCAGCCACAAGCGATCGGAAAGACCTAGGTTTGGAACAGCAAAATCTGTTGCCTGGCTTTGATGGGGAGAAGGGGCGTCTCCTGGCATGTCTTCCCCCCCCCCATTTGATTTCCCCCTTCTAATGGTTGCTCCGTCCATCCTGGTCCTGATTTCGTGAATGGGCCACTCTTACCCAGCAGCCGTTTTTTGTCACTTCAAAAGGGAAGGAAAAAGTTGGGGATCTAGGACTCCATCAGTAGCGCTGGGCTACGTTTGGCCAACCCATTCCTTCCCTCCAGGGTCACCAGGTACAACCTGCAATGGTTTGAAAGGGTTTATAAGCCCTCCTGTCTTGTGAAGGGCAGCAGATCCAGGTCAATACAGGTAGTCCTCGAGTTACAACCATCCGCTTAGCAAGTGTTCAAAGTTACGGCACTGAAAAAAGGGACTTACGGCCGGTCCTCACACTTACGACCATCGCAGCATCCCTGCAGTCACATAATCAAAATTCAGGCGCTTGGAAACCAGCATGTATATATGACGATTGCAGTGTCCCAGGGTCACGTGATCACCATTTGTGACCTTCCCAGCCGGCTTCCGACAAGCAAAGTCAATGGAGGAAGTCAGATTCACTTAATGACCACACGGTTCACTTAACAATTGCAGTGATTCACTTAACGACCGTGGCAAAAAGGTCATAAAATCTGGTGACTCACTTAACAACCGCCTCACTTAGCAACGGAAGTTCTGGTCCCAATTGTCAAGGACTACCTGTATAGAAATACCCCCACACACACACACACACACTTCTGGCTGCATGATTTTATGGAAGCAAAGCCACGTGGGTTTGTCAGACAGAGTTCAGGAGCTGAAAGGGGTGTGGACGATGCTTCCTTCACTGTTATTTTCCCGCAACAGCTCCACGAGGGAGGTTGGGCAGAGAGTGACAGTAACTGGTCTCAAGTCATCCTCAGGAGCATCCGTGGCGGAGGGTGGGCTACGCCACCTCATACATTTTAGGGACAGGTCAGGTCTCTGCGCTGACCTCCGCACTATCCATACTTTGCAATAGGTCAGTCGCTCCTCACTGATGCAAACAGCAGTTGTTGCTGGATACGGGCATCTATGGGGGGGGTGGGGGGTGCATGCATGCATATCCAAGTGTGATGCCACGCCTTCCATGTGCAGTGTAATTTGCACCCGCTGCAAGAAAGGCATGATGAATGTTCACCGTCGGTGCAATGACATCACGACACACGTCCTGCCTTCCCCGCGCCAGGAGACACGTTTCTGGCCCGCGTGGCGTGGAACGCGACTTCACCAAGAGCTTGAAAACCCCCAGCGATGGAGCCCCCACAGCTGTTCCGCTCCTTCGTAGCCCTCGCAGTCAGGAAATTCCTCCCTGCTTCGAGTCTCCTTGGATTAAAGCTTTTATTTATTAGCTCTCTCACATCCAACCCTTGCCAGCTTCTTATCTAGAGACTGCACCACTGCTGAACAAAACGAGTGGCGAAGTTTATTGAACCCAATCATGATTCATTTCTCCAAAAGACTGAATCAGGCATAAGAATGAATCACACGCTGCTCTCTGGAAGGGGCCCAGCGTGGCCTTGGATCCCATCGAAAGCACTGAATCTGCAGGTCAGTCTTAACCATTTGCTTCTTTATAGATTAAAGAGAGTTTGCATTTCTTTCCTGAAATGTAAATTAGGCCACCGCTGACCTCAATGGATTCCTCTCTCCACCTAATGGCTCAGACTGAAGAAGCTCCTTGGATAAGGAGCGGAACGTTTCCACTGAGAAAATAGAAATCCAGTTGACATGATTCAAGCTACAGACAATTCCACCTGGATGACTGAGAACCTTCATCGACATCTCTCTCCACCTAAACATCCCAGGGACCTCGGCAACCCTCATCTTGACCCACTGTGACTTACTTTTATTTTTACAGAACTGCCAGACATAGTACAGACAGATTTCATTGCTTTTTTCCCTCTCTGCATTCAAAGGTTTAGGAGGAGGAGCTGTTTTCACACCTGTAAATCAAAAAGAGAAATTAAGGGACATGATATCCCCCCTCTTACTAAGCCACAGAATGGTGTTCTTTTCCATCGAGACGCAAATGCAAAAGAGCCCCTCGGTTCCCTGCTCGAGACCACTCTCACGCAAACTAAGACTCCCAAGTCACATCACCCAAGACCCACTGACTAGAATTGCTTGTTTTCCCTTTTTCAGGAAAGGTCCTATTTCAAGGATCCATCTTGACTGGTGAACTTCTTTGTCATGTGGTTCTCCATATGATCTGGGGGTGACCTTCCTAGAATGTAAGGTATCTTGGGAGATCATCTACTAACTTAAGATCCTAAGATCCCTTTTGCTTGTTAAAATTTAATACTAATCCAGTGAAGCAGAAGTTATGTGGAGTGAAGGATGCACTGACCCTCTGCCTCATAAAATTTCTCCTTTCCCAAACTATAAATCTAGACGTGTTTCTCAACCTTGGCAACTTTAAGATGGGTGGACTTCAACTCCCAGAATTCTGGGAGTTGAAGTCCACCTATCTTAAAGTTGCCAAGGTTGAGAAGCACTGATCCAGACAGATGAAGTGGGCACCTCCTTGTAGATTGACCCATGCTAAAGCCCAGGGCTGGTCAACAGCCGAAGACACCGAAGTCGTCGTAGTTAAGCCAACTCGGCCCCTAAAAAAGACTTCGGCTCACCTTGGTCCGGATGGCCTAGATTCACAAAATTATTTGCATGAAACGTTGGCTGGTGTCTGTCATCTTTTGGACGCACAGAGTTTGAGCGTTCTCCATTTGCTGCAGGGGTGGAATTCGAGGAGGATCCTACAAGAACGGAGAAGAGTTTCAAGAAGGGGCTGAGAAAAGGGAGGTTCGGCAAACAGGAAATGGCCCGCGGAGCTTGCAAATGTGTAAGTGCTCACTTCTGCAGGAAGCGAGCTCTTCCCTCAAGGCAGCAATTCTGGCTTCGCAAATCATCTGGATGTTCCAAATCACGTCGCTGTCCAGGCCGTCAGGGAGCAGCAGCCTCATAGAATTGGGGTCCAGGAGGTTGTGAGACCTCTTGCAATGGGGGAACCGGCATTCTCCTTTGAGAAAGTAGCGGCAGATGTGAAGCTGGGTGCAATTATCTTGCTGAAGGCAGCTCCCTTCCCCTTTGTTATAGGCACCGCAAACCTGGAAAGAGGAAGGAACAGAAAGACCCCAATATTCTTCTGTTCGGGGTTGCACATAAAGTAGGAAAACATCCTGGCCGTTAACGCGCCCCCGCACGCTCTCCTGTGTCACCGCCGCGCACTCCGCCGCTGGCGTGTCGCCAGCGGCGGCACTTTGGAAAGCCCTGGTGGGGACGCTGTGATGGTCATAAGTGCGAGGACTACCTGTAATTTGTAAGTCGGTTTTCTCAGCACCGTCGTAAGTCCGAACCGTTGCTAAACGAATGGTCATTAAGCGAGGACTACCTGTAATATGATTTGCTATTTGCACCTGTTTAGGAACAGTGTTCTTAAACTGAAAATAAAGAAGGAAACTTACCTGGGGAGTCTTTGGTGCTCTCTGAGCCTTGTTGTTTTCATGCAGATGTTTCATCGCCAGGCTAGGCAACATCTTCAGTGCGAAAAGGGAGTGGAACTTGCTGTCTGTTTATATACCCTGGCTTGTCCTGCCTGTGTTGGTGGGGGTCTTGTACTCTCCTTGGTAGTTCCTTGATTGGGCTGTTGTGTGCTGTTTGGGGGATTGACTGAGTTAATAGTTCCTTGATTAAGGTCTATTGTGTTGTTTGATTGCTCCTCTGCTGCTAATCTTGCTGTTAATCTATGCATATCTTATATGCATATTTCGCACTGAAGATGTTGCCTAGCCTGGCAATGAAACGTCTGCATGAAAACAACAAGGCTCAGAGAGCACCAAAACTCCCCAGTTCAACCCTGAGCTACAAATATTCTCTTCAATTGGAAACTTACCTCTTTAATGTGAAGTTGAAATAATTTTTTAATTAAATTGTGATCTCCCCGGAAACCCCTAGGGACCTCTTGTAGAACCCGTGGCTTCCATGGAACCCTGGTTGTGAAACCCTGAGGTAGACTATTCCAATGTACCTTTTTTAGATGATCAGGTTAGCAGCAACCCAGTAAACAAATACTAACCCTAAAACAACCAACTACAATAATCATACTAGACCACATGTGTATACATGCATAATCATTCGAAACATGTGTTAACCTAGATCTGTCAGCTAAATAAGAGTAGGGTGGAACAGCTTAAATCAGTGCTTTCCAAACTGCCGCTGTTGGCGACACACCAACGGTGGCAGCGGCGGCGCAGGGGGGTGCGCGTGTATGGTGGCGGCAGCGGCCTCGCTAAACGCGGAAGCGCCGATGGCGCGCCGCCGCCGTACACGCCGCCGCACGCACCCCCCGCCGCACGCACCCCCGCTTCGCGACACACTAAACTGTGTGTTGCGACACACTAAAGTGTTGCGACACTGAGTTTGGAAAGCTATGGCTTAAATGATAAGAAAAAAAAATCTGAAGCAGAAGGAACAGAATACTGCACATTGATCTAACTGATAACAGCCAGAGGAAACCCAGATTCAAACAAAACTTGCCTCAAAAACGTCCACTAGACCAGGGGTCCCCAACCTGTGGGCCATGGCCCACTACTGGGCCGCAGCCTGTTAGGAAGTGGGCCACACAGCAGGTGAGCGGTGGTGGTCCGCCCGATTGGCTCCCACCTGCAAACCCCGCCCCCTGCCCGATTGGCTCCCACCTGCAAACCCCGCCCCCCGTCCGCACGGGTTTGGGTACCTCTGTACTAGACCATATCAAAGGCCTTTTCTACAACTAACAAAACCACTAGAGATGATTAGGCTTCTCTGAATTTTTAGGGAAAATATCAATTACTACTCTAAGATTATTGGACACTTGAAGACCTTTTACAAAACTATACAGAATGGATAATGAAACATAATATTGTTTGCAACTGAAATGCTAGTGTGGCAGTCAATATTATTGTGCCAACATTCTGCAAAGAAGCAGTGAACACAGAAGTTTTCATCAGTCTTCTAAACCAGAGTTTTGCAAACACCATCGAAAGATTGTCACGATCCACTTTTCTGCATGACGCATTCATCAAAAAGTTTCAATTTCTCTTTCAATTTCATACAATTTCTCTCCCTTCATTTGCCTAAACCAGGAGTGGTCTGAGGACTACTTCTATAGCCCCCAAATGGGTGGGGCCAAGCTTTGGGGCCTTCTTTGAATCTTTGGGGAAATTTTAAGGAGTAACATGGAAGCCACTTCATCATCCCTTATAGATGCTGAGCTCCTTCCAAAACTTTAGAAGTGCAACCCTTAATATTCAACCTTGAGCCTGAGTATAAGAAAATTGCATGGTCATGCTTTTATCAGTATTATTCTAGGGCAGGTTAGCAGTTCAAAAGAATTTTAGGCTGTCTTTTTATTTTCTTATACAGGAACGAGCTCTGTTGAACTCAAGGGGACTTGCCTCCTAATAGACATATATTGGAGTGTGTGCTTACAGCTTATGAGCTATCTGTTTGACATACACTGTAACGCTGTATATTTATTAACTGACCATTCAAAAATAAGGCAGTGAAAGGAATGTTTGTGTACTAACCCTAGCCACCTAGAGAGACTCTGCAGGCCGGCAGCCATAAAAATGGAATAAGTAAATCCTACAAACAACAATACAGGTAGTCCTTGCTTAATGACCACAATTGGGACTGGAATTTCCGTTGCTAAGCGAAGTGGTCATTAAGTGAATCCGACCAGATTTTATGACTTTTGCTGTTAAGCAAATCACCATGGGCGTTAAGCAAACCATGTGGTCATTAAGCGAATCATGCGGTTCCCCATTGATTTTGGTTGTCAGAAGCCAGCTGGGAAGGTCCAAAATGGCGATCACATGACCACAGGACACTGAGAGAGTTCTAAATGCGAACTGGTTGCCAAGCACCCAAATCGTGATCATGTGACTGTGGGGACACTGCGACGGTCATAAGTGTGAGAACCGGTTGTTAGTCATTTTTTCCAACACCGTTGTAAGTCTGAACTGTCACTAAACAAATGGTTAAGTGAGGACTACCTGTATAACTTTCAACATGTTGTGACTGTATAACATCCACACCCCTCTATATTGAGCAAGGATTTTATCTTTCATATCAGAAGCAGAAACAGTCAGGAAGTGTAGATTATGCAGAGTTTACCTAAGTCAACAAGTTCTATTCTTGCTAAACCAATTCTACAGCCAAGGTCTCTCAGATCAGTGGCCCTTTAACAAATAACTGATCAGTAAGTTTGCACAACTTACATCAGGTAAAAGAAAAGGGTCATTTTGGAGAAGCAAAACACACAGTTCCTTTTCATTAAGGCCAGAGAGTTCGTGATTCTTCAAAACTTTCCGGTTACCTTCTGATAAAATGTCGTGAGAGTACTTGCAATTGCTAAAAGAGAATAAAAGAAACATAGGTAAGTAAACTATGCAAAGTTCCTAAAATTATAATTGCATATATTTATTTGTGGAGTCCTTGGTGCTCTCTGAGCCTTGTTGTTTTCTTGCAAACGTTTCATTGCCAGGCTAGGCAACATCCTCAGTGCGAAAAGGGAGTGGGACTTGCTCTCTGTTTATATACCCTGGCTTGTCCTGCCTGTGTTGGTGGGGGTGTTGTACACTCCTTTCATAAGAGACCATTCATAATAGTACCATTCATAAGAGACAATAGAAAAAGCCAGAAGACCAGAATACCTCCTTGCTAGCAATCAACAACCAGATAGGCAAAGATTAACACCAAGATTAACACCAGAGCAATCAAACAGCACAATATACTCTAATCAAGGAACTATTAACTCAGTCAGTCAACCAAGCAGCAAACAACAGCCCAATCAAGGAACTCCTTAGGAGAGAACAACACCTCCACCAACACAAGCAGGACAAGCCAGGGTATATAAACAGAGAGCAAGTCCCACTCTCTGCGAAAAGCACTGAGGATGTTCCCTAGCCTGGCAATGAAACGTCTGCAAGAAAACAACAAGGCTCACAGAACACCAAGGACTCCACAGTTCAACCCTGAGCTACAAATATTCTCTTCGATTTATTTGTTTGTTTGTTTACTACTTATATTTATATGACCACCCATCTCCCCCAAACGGGGGACTCTGGGCAGATATATATATATATATAATTTGGGGGCCATCAGCGCTTCCAGGTTTTGACGCGACGCACCTGGGCCCCGCAGGCGACACACTTTTGTGTCGCAACACAGAGTTTGGAAAGCTGTGGATTAAAGTGTGGGAAAACTGTGTCTCAATCCCTAAGCACCCAGAGCCACTACCAGAAAACCAGAATTCCCCAGCCAGCCATGAAAAATCAGGTGCATAATTTCCACATACATACTGTAATCACATCTAAACACACAAGTTACATTTTTAGCACTATGGAACAAGAGCACACTGAAAAAAAAAACACCCTTCAAATCTCACCTCCTTCCAGTTCCAGATGCCAACTCTTTAGGCTCACCCCTCATGCTCTGCTGGGGTTTGATTCAGCCATACAGTCCTCGCTTAACAACCACAACTGGGACCGGAATTTCAGTTGCTAAGCGGTCATTAAGCGAATCCAACCCAATTTTACAACTTTTTGTGGCGGTTGTTAAGCAAATCACCATGGTCATTAAGTGAACCACATGGTCGTTAAGCAAATCACATGGTTCCCCATTGATTTTGCTTGCCAGAAGCCGGCTGGGAAGGTTAAAAATGGTGCCCACGTGACCATGGGATGCTGCGACGGTCATCAATGCGAACCGGTTGCCAAGCACCCAAACTGTGATCATGTGACTGTAGGGACGCTGCAATGGTCATAAGTGTGAGGACTGGTCATAAGTTGGTTTTTCAGCACCGTTGTAAGTCCAAACTGTCACTAACAAATGGTGGTAACTCTCCTGGTTAATGCTAGTTCCAGCAATGATAACCCCCTCTGCCATTTCTGGACACTCCGCATCTCCACCGGCAGGCCCGAAGCATCAGCCCTTGATATTGCAATTACAGATATGATGCTGGCACACGCTCTGCACTCACACTCTTGCACACCTGGACAAGGGACAGGCAGACGAACCAGAAACCCTCCCTCCCTCCCTGCAGCCTCTAGGATCTGCTTTAACTGGCGGTCTGCCAGCCCCACGGCTTGGGGGTGGGTGCTGTCACCCACGAGGCGCTCTTGAGCGCCAAGGATCTTTGGGGGAGGCTGCAAAGCGATGGGTCGGCGTCGGCCTGTGTTTATCTGGCCCCCCCTTTCCTCCTGCAGCTCCCGAGGAAATCGAAACTGAAAACATGATAACAACAGCAGGCAAGAGAGATCAGTGACTAATGCAGTCTCATGATGCCAGAGTGAAAAGGGTGGTGGTGGCGATTAAATCAATTTGCACAGAAACTTGGTTATCACTTCCGGCTGACTGAAGCAGCTACGGCTGTCCTTCAGCCCTGCTTTTGTCACGACTGGGAATTGTGGGGCTACAGTGGGCCAGGGATTCCAGAGTAGTTCCTCCTTGGGGGCAGCAAAGTCAGGCCTGGCCCCTGCAGAGTCCGACGCTCCTGATTCACCTCAGGCCACAATCGTCGTTAGTTTTTCCAAAGACCTTTCAGCAATTCCTTTGATCCTGCCCATCCGCCTTATGCTTTTTCTTTCTATTCCCTCAATCCCTAATCGTGGGGAAAGGATGGGAGTTTCTGCTTGCTGATGGCCGACCCAAGAAATCAGCCAGCCTTTATGTGGTCCAGTCCTCCGGCCTTGCAAATGGAGGGATTCAACCAACATAAAGGCGTGCATGAAAGGGAGGGAAAAACCCATTTGGTTTCAAACACACCCCTGCATCCTGGACATCCCGTTTCAGGTCAGCCTCAGCTTGGCAGACTGAAGCATTGAAGGTTGGGGGTCGTGGTTTTATATCTACCCCCAAATGGAAGGCAGAAGAGAAAACTTAAAAGTACGAAGCAGGCAGTCCGCTTACAGCAGCCTTCCTCAACCTTCTGACCCCGGAGGAGCCCTTGAAATATTTTTCAGGCCTCGGGGAACCCCTGCACATTCAGGCCCAAATACAGGCCAGAAGTTACAAAATTATTACATTCGTTTCCTGGGTAGGCCTGTCTGTATGCATGAACTGTGATCTTCAACTAAAAATAAAGAATGAAATCTTCCTCTTTAATGTGAAGTGGCCCAAATTTGAAATAATTTTTTAAATAAATTGTGATCACCCAGGGAACCCCTAGTGACCTCTTGCGGAACCCGAGGGTGCCACAGAACCCTGGTTGAGAAACCCTGGCTTAGATCCATGGACGGTCTGCTGTTGCAGAGCACATTCCTCTTCTGCATTGAATATTGGACTTAAACCAGTGAGGGAGGCATGGATTTTAAACATTAGTTTTCTTCTCACCTTGACTGTGGCAACGGCCAGTGAAAAGGTCACCTTGCCTCAAAGAAAGAACGAACCTTGATGACTCATGATCTGGGTGGGACCCCAAGGGAGACCCTGGTCCTGAGTGGGACTCATTCTTGTCGACTACATGGACACATCCGTGATGTTTTCTGACAACATCAGGATGGCATTTCCTGGTGGTCTCCCATCCCAGGTCTAATCAGGCCTGCCCTTGCTTAGCCACCCGAGAGCTGCCATTCACTCACAGTTACAAGTGAGAAGAGTGAGTTTTCCAGCAAAGAGGTATTCCAGTCCAAGATAATTCACCTTCTGGATATCTTTTCTTTTCCCCACTTCTGCCACCCTAACCCTCCTTCCAAGATTGTTCTGGTGAGCGAAGCACCAGGAATCAGGGTTAGGGTTAGGGTTACATCTGATACTACACAGGTGGGGCTGGAGACGGTTAAGGCAACCCATCCGAATGACTGAAGTAGTCCAGGCTTCATTTGCTAAGCAGGACAGAGACAGTCCTACAAGATCTCCAGGCTACAGACTTGGCGCATGGAAGCATGGACGGATGGGTAAGAGGGGAGGACAGACAGATGCACGCCATGCTGCCTTAACGCTTGACTCAGCCATGCCCAGAAACCTCAGTCCCTTGGTATGCCCACCAAGGTGCGCACAGGAAGCCTCTGCTTAAATCAGTGCTTTTCAAACTTGGCCAGTTTGAGACGGGTGGACTTCAACTCCCAGAATTCCCCAGCCAGCATGGGAGCTGAAGTCCACCCATCTTAAAGTGGCCGTCTGAAAAACACTGGCTTAAATCGATTACTCTTAAGTTCTCTTTGACGATTACCCCCTCTGCATTAGCCTCAAGCCTGTATTCGACCCTTTGCAAACTGCTTTTCCCCCTCTGAAGACCCCTTCCTGCACATTCAAGGGTAGGGTCTTCAGAAATCAGCCCAGCCCGTACCCCAGCTACCTGCTTCTCAGGGCTTGAAGTTGTGCACCACTAACCTCTGGCGAAAATTATTTTGCCAGCTCCCCTCTGACCTCCGTATCTTTCGCTGCTAGCTCTGTATTTACAATCTCCAAGGCCAGCCACCTGGCAGTCTCCCACCAATCCTCCGTGGGCAGTGCCATTTTCCGGGCAAAGTAGAAGCTAAAGCTTTACAGCCCCAAAAGGCTACAGAGGGGGGTTGACTCTGGAAGGAAAGGTGGATTAGATGGTCTCGGAGACCCCTCCCAGCCCTTATACTCTGTGAGGATGCTGCAGGAGGAGTTTCTCACCCAGGGGGGGGGGGGGAGGCTGGACTCCAAAGTGCCTCCCAACCTTTAGAATCTCTGAAACCTCCCCCTCCTTTAGACAAATTAAAAATCTAGAAGCAGCGTCCAGAATGCTGTTTTTGCAGAAACCCTGCCTAGGTTTCTACAAAGAAGGATACGCCCTTTGCCTTTGTGTTTCTCAAGGGAGCCCTGACCAAGGGAAAAGGAACCCACAGCTTTGCTTTGAGAGTTGGGTGGCATGCAAGTTTAATAAAATTATTATTATTATTATTTTATTTATTTATTTTCTATCCCACCTTTATTATTTTTATAAATAACTCAAGGCAGAGAGCATACCTAATACTCCTTCCTCCTCCTATTTTCCCCACAACCACCACCCTATGAGGTGAGTTGGGCTGTGAGTGTGTGACTGGCCACCCAGCCGGCTTTCCCACGTAAGGCGGGACTAGAACTCACAGCCTCCTGGTTTCTAGCCCGTTGCCTTAACCACTAGACCAAACTGGCTCTCAAAATTATTATTATTATTTTGGGCTTCTGTGGTCCTACATGGCTCAGGGCCAGGTTATCTGTGGGACTTCCTCTCTCTAAGGCAGTGTTTCTCAACCTTGGCAACTTTAGGATGAGTGGACTTCAACTCCCAGAATTCCCCAGCCAGCATGGGGCATTCTGGGAGCTGAAGTCCACCCATCTTAAAGTTGCCAAGGTTGAGAAACACTCTTCTAGAATATAATTCTAAGCCTGGCAGAAAAAGCTACAGTACTCTTACCCAGAAGGTAGGTGTTTGATATATTTGGGAAGCTATTAATGGCTGTTTTGAAAATGCTGGTTATAATGGGGCCATTTAAGAACTACAGTGCTTAAATGGCCCCATTATACAGTTTCCTCTACAGTACTTTGTATGTGGAAGTGTCTTTGGACAACGCTGGCTCTTTGGCTAACAAACGGAGATGAGCACCGGCCCCTAGAGTCGGACACGACTGCACAAATGTGCGGGGGGTACCTTTACCTTTTACTTTGTACATCACGAGAGCTCCGAGGAAACTGACTTGTGAGATCTTCAAAATAAATCACTAACCACTTCCCCAAACTGTTTCACAACATTTTCATCTAGCGGATAATCAGACCATTCGATTCTGTACCAGTTTCCCCCGAAAGTTAAGTCAGCCATTTTTAAAAGCAGCATTCAGCTAATTTTTACTTTGTTCTTACTTTGTTTTAATGGTTAGCCACCCAAAGTCACGTATAGAGATGGGCAGCCGTATAAACTTATTCAGTAAATAAACTACATTCACCCTTCCACCGCCAGCAACTTTTAGACCAGCTGACAATGGATCTCTACACGAATTCTTGCTTCTTTGAAAACAAGGCCGAATACAGGCTGCGAAAACTGCTGTGTGTGGCCAGCACCATTTTACCTCACAGCTTGTTCTCAGAAAGCCCTTTCTGTCCCAAAGGTCTGGGTTTGGAAATGGTTTCAGGTCGGATACAGGCAGAAACCAGGAGGATCAAATGAGGAATTAATGCCAATTTTCAGGGGATCTGGAGACCCTTTTCTCAGTGGACTTCAGCAGGACCTGAAAAGCAACTGTCCTTTCGCCAGACTAGGCTTGTAATGCAAAGTAAGTGTAAACTGTGAATTAAATAAAGCCACGGCTGTGCGGGTCCTAACAAAAAAAAGGACATTTGAGGACTAAGGCTCGGCATGTGGTGTCAATCTTCTGATTTTTTATAAAGGGGTTTTTAAAAGAAATTTTTTTTTTTAGAAAGGGACTCCAGCAAAAAGAGCAGGAGAACAGTTTCCATTTTATTTTAAGCGAAGTTCAGTTAGTTCAGTTTCCCCCGCTTTTGATACGCCCTTCATTTTCCACCCCTTACCAGACCCGGGAGTCGCCGCTGATCCAAAGCGGACTTACGAGTCCGCGGCGCCCTCCACCTCTGCCTCTCTTGCCCCCCCACCATCCTCCGGCCAACCCCCTCGACTTGCCCAAGCTAGCCAGGCGCCTTGAGGACTAGCGCCCCGCTCCGCCAGGCGCCCACTACTCTTCCGGCCGAAGCGGGGCAAGCTCACCTGAACCGGCACCTCCCGCGGAGGTTGAGCTTGCAGAGGTGCAAGCGCGCGCAGTCCCCGCAGACCTGGCGCACGCAGAGGCGGACGGCCGAGACGGCCAGCACCCAGGCGACGCCGCCCTGCCTGCGCACCAGAAAGCGCGCCTGCCCCGCGGCGTCCAGGACCTGCCGCAGCTGGGCCGGCGACAGCCCCACCTCCTGGGGCAGCTCGTCCAGGCGCACGCGGCCGCCCCGCGAGCACAGCACCTTGGCCAGGTAGCTGCACACCGCCGGGTCCGCCATCCTCGCCCGCCGCCGCCGCCGCCGCCGCGGACCAGCCTCGCCCGCGCCCGGCTAGCGGGAATCGAAAGCGAAGGGCGCCCGGCGGGGGCGGGGCGGGGGCGGGGCGGCGCGCTTGCGTGACCGGGGGCGGGCGCGGCGTCCGAGCCGCCTGGGGGAGGCCGGGGAGCAGGGTCCGCTTTGCGCCGCGCGCCCTCCGCACTTTCCCGGTGCGCTCCGGGCCGGCGGGGGAGGCGGACGTGCCCAAGCCCCCGAGAGGTCCCGTTCCGGGGACGGGAGAGCCGGGGGCTGGGCGGCGAGGAGGGGGCGCCGCCGATCCCGCCCGCGGGAAGCATCGCCCCGCATCGCAACGCATCGCCCGCGCGCCTCAAATGCATTCCCAGCCTCGGGCAGAAGGAAATGGGAAGAAGAAACGGGGGGGGGGGTGCAGGGCGGCAGCCAAACTCAACTCCTCCAAAGTAGAGCGCCGCTTACGAATTGCTTGCCAGCGCTGCGCCCCGAAAGAACTTTAACTCTAACCCTAACTGTGCAACATCTGATTGGGGTCTTTATCTAATAAGAGAGATTGGATCTAAAGTTCATCACAATGCCCAAAGAATGTCTTAAGAAGGGGTTCCAGGAGAGAGTTTTAGATCCCTGTAAAGGTAGTCCTTGACCACAATTGGGAGAGGCAGCTCCGTCGCTAAGCTAAGCAAGGCGGTCGTTAAGTGAGTCACACCTGATTTTACAACTTTTTTGGCTGCAGTTAAACAAATCACCGTGTTCATTAAGCAAATGTGGCTTCCCCCATTGAGATTGCTTGTCAGAAGCCAACTGGGAAGGTTGCAAATGGCGATCATGAGACCCCGGGACTCTGCAACCATTGTAAATACATGCCAGTTGCCAAGCACCTGAATTTTGATCACGTGACTGCAGGGACGCTGCAACAGTTGTAAGTGCGAGGACTGGCCGTAAGTCACTTTTTCCAGCACCGTCATAACTTTGAATGGTCGCTAAATGAATGGTTGTAAGTCGAGGACTACTTGTAATCAGAGTTACAGCATAGCTGGAAGGGGCCAAGGGGCATATGCTGGCTGGGGAATTCTGGGAGTTGAAGTCCACCCCCCTTAAACTGGCCAAGTTTGAAAAACACTATGCCTCTGACGAAGGGAGGTACAGCTGACGAATGCTTCTGCCTTTTAATAATTTTTTATTTATTTATTTATTTAATTTATTCCCCGCCCATCTCCCACACAAGGGACTCTGGGCGGGTTACAATAATTAAGACTTAAAAAATTAAAATATTTAAAACCATACAAAGTAGAAGATGTATAAAAATGAATCCAGATATAAAATAAAATAAAATCCAAGATGGATTGGGGACCGTAGCACAGGTCATATTGCTACGGGGCCAGCCAACCCCAGGAGGCACTACCACCTCCGTTGTCCCAGGCCCGGCGGCAGAGCCAGGTCTTAAGGGCCTTCCGAAAGGCCAGGAGTGAAGGGGCCAGTCTCACCTCCAGGGGCAAGATGTTCCATAAGGCGGGGGCTGTCGCAGAGAAAGCACGCCTCCTGGACCCCGCTAGATGGAATTCTCTTGTTGAGGGGGTCCGAAGCATGCCCTCTCTGCACGCACGGGTGGGGCGGGCTGACGTTATCGGGACGAGACGGTCCCTCAGGTACCCTGGTCCTATGCCATATAGGGCTTTAAAGGTAATCACCAACACCTTGAATTGGACCCGGAAGCAAACTGGTAGCCAATGCAGCTCGCGTAAATTTGTTAGTCAGTAAAGGGGCTATCAGATTCCTCCTCCTCCTCCTCCTCCTCCTCCTCTTCCTCCTCCTCCTTCTCATTATTATTATTATTATTATTATTATTATTTGTCACAATATAGACCAGCACAGCTGCCTTCCTATAATGTGCATTCTAGGAATCTGTTTGTTTCCTTATAAACGGCCACATTTCACGTGGACTCGTAGTGTGTACAGGAAAACCCCCACCCATTACAACCATTACGCAAGAACAGTGATCTTTCAACCCATCAAACTCTTTCATAAATTACTGCAGTTGATAAGACGGATCAGAATTGCTCCGAGCAGGTCCGACGCGATGGAACTGCAGCGGGCTCGGATGATCTCACGTTGGGAGAAGCCATGATGGGGAATATACCCTTCCAGTGGGCGAGTTCTTTCAACGCTGATGCTCTCGGGAATCCGTGTGAATGGACGAGGGAGCCCACAATGCTCCCTTGCTTCAGAGACAGACCCGCTTTCAGCTGGGGGCCTGTGGTTGCTTGGATCCCATGCTCTGGGTTGACCTATGGGTCAGCTTCATCCTCTGGGTTTCCCCAGGGAGGGCGGGCAGAGGGGCCGTACTGCTGTGTCGGGGGTGACTACCTGGCGGGCATCACGCACGCCACTCCCCTGCCCCTCTCCTGGGCTCCACCGGCTGACTTGCTTGAAGATCAGTGACGCCACAACCTTCTCAAGAGTGAGTCAGCATTTTTGCTGCTTTGTTTTAAGGAAGCCACCTTGTTATTTTTTCCTCGTTGCTTAGTTATCTGGTTTCATGACAGGAAAACACTGCAGCAGAAGAACGGATCAGCTTTCCTCCCTTGGAAAGAAATGTTGGAAAGGGGGTGGGATTCTGCCCATTCCCACTGACAATCAGTAGGATAATCCTCTGGAAATTGAGCAAAAGGGAGGCAGCGGAAGCAAGGCTGGGCTCGAAAACAAACTGGGTGCCCCCCCCCAACTCCAGTGCAACCGAACAGGAGGGTCAGCTTGGCAGCAGCTCAGAATGCTGCCCCCTCCTCTATTCTAAGGCCCCTCCCTCCTCTTTCCTGGTCACGTGACCCAGAGCAGACCCACACACACCCCACCCTGCACTTTTGTTTGCCCACTTGTACACAACTTGTACACAACCCATTACTTGCTTTTTCTGTCTGTGTGTGTGCCTTTGAGTCAGTGTTGACCCCTGGTGACTGCCTGGATGAATCCCTGCAGTTTTCTTGGCAAGATTGCAGAGGTGGTTTGCCATTGCCTCCTTCCAAGGGCTGAGAGAGAGCGACTGGCCCCAGGTCACCCAGCTGGCTTCGTGCCTAAGGTGGGACTAGAACTGGCGGTCTCCCGGTTTCTAGCCTGGTGCCTTAACCACTAGACCAGGGTTTCTCAACCAGGGTTCTGTGGAACCCTAGGGTTCCCTGGAAGATCATGATTTATTTTAAAAAATTATTTCAAGTTCGGGCAACTTCACATTAAAGAGGTAAGTTCCATTCTTAATTTTTAGTTGAAGAACATTGTTCATGCATATAGACAGGCCTACCCATGAAATGAATATAATAATTTTGTAACTTCTGGCCTCTATTGGAGCCTGAATGTGCAGGGGTTCCCCGAGGCCTGAAAAATATTTCAAGGGTTCCTCCAGGGTCAAAAGGTTGAGGAAGGCTGCACTACACCATCCTTGCTTGCTCAGAAGAAAACGCAAGTGCTTCCTGCAGCTTTCCCAACCTTGCTGACAACGGACAGTTTTGCAAGGAAAGGCCCCACATTCCATGGAAACCTGCTTGATTTATAGTCCGTTCCAAGTCTGGCCCATCAAATCTCCAATTCCCCCCAGGGCACTTTTTCCAGATGAAATGAGAGACAGAGCAAGAAGAAAGAAGAAACGTTCCTTAATCCCTCAACCTGGTGAAAAGGAAGTGGGCATTTTTATACAGATCCAAGCTCTAGGGCCAAGGATGCTCCAAAAAATGATCCTCCTGTCAGCCTTGCAAGGTAGTCTGGTCAAGAAGCACACCCAGAAGTCCTAGCTCTAACTTTATTGTAAGGTGACATTAACAGAAATCTTGCAAATCTGAAAGTACAGTACGTCTTCCCCCCCCCACTTGCCTTTACAGTCCAAGAAACTAGGCAGGGTCCCTCCTGAGATGTTTGCCACACCCCAATTCCTTCTGCGGGCTCAGCTGCCTCTGATCTGGCAGTTGCCTAGTCTGCGGCTTTTCCTCCTGTCTCCCACATGCCATTACACCTCCCCAAATACAGAAGCCGAACTCTCCTGGATGGAGGGTCAGAGAGACCTTTCACAGGACCTTGTCTGGAGTTGCGTTCTTGGGAAGCTGATGGGCACCATGCTACATGCCTCAGGCACAACCTCTCCCCCATCTTCCTCCCCGCATTGTCTTCTGTGCCTAGGAAGATTAAGACCATTTCACAAGCTCAACAGCAGCATGGTGATCTTAACGATCCTCCTTTAGATGATAAAAGGACTTAAAAATAACATCTCAATATAACCATGACCTAGCCCCAGGTGTAAGGTCACACAGCTACCTAGAAACATATTTAGGATTCCCTTACCAACTTTGCTCAGACTGAAGAAGCTCCTTGGATAAGGAGCGAAACGTTTCCACTGAGAAAATAGAAATCCAGTTGACATGATTCAAGCCACAGACAATTCCACCTGGATGACTGAGAACCTTCATAGACATATTACCATGCTACATAGCTATGCTCCTGGGAAGCTCCAATACCACTTGCTGAGGAGTCCCAAAACGAGAGCCCTTGCACTAAGGTCAACATGTATCATCTATTCTTAACAGTTTTACATCAAATAACCACCTAATTATTAGGTGGGAGCAGAAAATGAACTGGTAGTCCATTGATTCCGTGCATCAACTGAGTCTTGCAATATCTCCCAACCTTGTGGACTTCCCTTGAGGAAATCTGGTTGGTTCAAACAATAGACAAGTATTTATAACCTAGTTTTTAGTAATAGCTGGTCTCTAGACTTTGCTTGCCCCCCACCCCAATTCTAAGATTAGCTTATTAGAAGGCTGGGCAGTTTTAGATCAGCTTAGTACTAGGAAGTAAAGTCTTCAACTTATTCTGTGGTTTCCTTGGTACTGCTGTTGTCAGATACGTTTTTCAACCGGCTTCTCCTGCTTTGTTGGTCTCCCATCCAAGTATTTATTTATTCATGATCTTTCTATACTCCTATCCAGTGTTTTTCAACCTTGGGAACTTTAAGATGTGTGGACTTCAACTCCCAGAATTCCCCAGCCAGCAATCTTGATCTAAATTTCAAGTTCTGTTGACTCTAAGCCATGATCTCTGGACAAACATCTATTGTTAAATAATTCAAACCATTCAGTCAATCAACTCTTCTCAGTCGCTATCAAAGGAAATGCTCACAGAAACAGAAAAGCAGCAGCATTATTAAACCACACGTGACTGTAGCCTTAACAGAAACTGTTTGCTGAAGGCAGAGTCCTTTGTTGTTCAGTCATTTAGTCGTGTCCGACTCCTCCTGACCTCATGGACCATAGCACGCAAGGCCTTCCTGGTCCTCCACTGTCTCCCGAGTTCACTCAAATCATGTTCGTTGCATCGGTGATGCTATCTAACCATCTCATCCTCTGCCGTCCCGTTCTCCTTTGGCATTCCGTCTTTCCCAGCATCAGGGTCTTTCAGGGGAAGTCCTCTACTTCCCTTCCCTTCCCTTTACTTCCCTTCCTTCCCTTTACTTCCCTTCCCTTCCCTTTACTTCCCTTTACTTCCCTTCCCTTTCCTTCCCTTCCCTTCCCTTCCCTTTACTCCCTTTACTTCCCTTGCTTTACCTTCCCTTCCCTTCCTTCTCTTTTCTTTATTTACTTCCTTTTTACTTTAGTTCCCCTTACTTTACTTCCCTTCCCTTCCCTTCCCTTCACTTGCCTTTACTTTACTTCCCTTCCCTTTCTTCCTTCCCTTCCCTTCCCTTCCCTTCCCTTCCCTTCCCTTTCCTTTACTTTACTTCCCTTTACTTCCCTTTTACTTTACTTCCCTTCCCTTCCTTCTCTTATCTTTATTTTACTTCCTTTACTTTACTTCCCTTCCCTTCCCTTCCCTTTACTTCCCTTCCCTTCCCTTTCCTTTACTTCCCTATACTTTACTTCCCTCCCTTTCTTTCCCTTCCCTTCCCTTCCCTTCCCTTCCCTTCCCTCCCTTCCCTTCCTTCCCTTTACTTTACTTCCCTTTACTTCCCTTTACTTTACTTCCCTCCTTCCCTTCTCTTATCTTTATTTACTTCCTTTACTTTACTTCCCTTCCCTTACTTCCCTTCCCTTCCCTTTCCTTTACTTCCCTATACTTTACTTCCCTTCCCTTCCCTTTACTTTACTTCCCTTCCCTTTCTGTCCCTTCCCTTCCCTTCTCTTTTCTTTATTTTACTTCCTTTTATTTAGTTCCCTTTACTTTACTACCCTTCCCTTCCTTCCCTTCCCTTCCCTTCCCTTCCCTTCCCTTTCCTTTCCTTTCCTTTCCTTTCTTTCCTTTACTTCCCTTTACTTCCCTTCCCTTCCCTTCACTTCCCTTTACTTCCCTTCCTTTCTTTCCCTTCCCTTCCCTTCCCTTCCCTTCCCTCCCCTTCCCTCCCCTTTCCCTTTTACTTAGTTCCTTACTTACTTCCTTCCCTTTACTCTTACTTCCCTTCCCTTCCCTTTACTTCTCCTTCCCTTCCCTTCCCTTCCCTTCCCTTCCCTTCCCTTCCCTTCCCTTCCCTTCCCTTCCCTTCCCTTCCCTTCCCTTCCTTTACTTTACATTACTTCCCATTCCCTTCCCTTCCCTTCTTCCCTTCCCTTCCTTTCCTTCCCTTCCCTTCCCCTCCCTTCCCTTCCCTTCCTGCCCTTCCCTTCCCTTCCCTTCCCTTCCCTTCCCTTCCCTCCCCTTCCCTTCCCTTCCCTTCCCTTCCCTTCCCTCCCCTCCCCTCCCCTCCCCTCCCCTCCCCTCCCCTCCCCTTCCCTTCCCTTTCCTTTCTTTCCTTTCCTTCCTTCCTTCCTTCCCTTCCTTCCTTCCCTTCCCTTCCTTCCCTCCCTTCCTTCCTTTACTTCTCTTTCCTTTCCTTTCTTTCCTTTCCTTTCCTTTCTTTCCTTCCTTTCCTTTCCTTTC
>JALMGJ010000167.1:0-65460 GCA_023362775.1 Charina bottae | reverse complement strand
CGCCGCCGCACTGCTGCCGCCGCCACCGGTGTGTCGCCGGCGGCAGCACTTTGGAAAGCCTTGATCTAGAGGTTCATCGGGACAGAAAAATAAAATGGGCCCGAGTGGATGCAAAGGCCCTGACTGACTATATGAATTCTACCCAAGTTCAGTCTTTAGTACACACAGTTGTTGCATCTGATTCTGAGGCAGTCTCCATTTTTACAGCCTACCAAAATCTAAGTGAAGGTTTAAGAACATTCATGACTGATAAGGCCCACCCCGAAAGGCCCCCAAGAAAAGGCCCTCATTGGTTTGACTCTGAGTGTTACGTACAGAGAAAAAGATTAAGGCTAGCTATGCGGGTAGCACGGACTCAGCCTTCAAATAATAATCATACTGCCATGCTAGCACTCAGACAAAAGTACAAGAAACCCATTAAGAGCAAGAAATCTCTTTATTTATCCTCACTCTGGCTAAACCTAGAGTTAGCTGCCAAAAATACAAATCCAGTCTTTTTCTGGCATTCGGTCGCAGGAATACTGAAGGAACGTAGGTATTCCTTGGATATTCCAATACCCGCCTCCACCTGGGAGGATTATTATAGCCAACTTTTCACAGCCCCAAGTGGTAACGGAATGGCGGATCTACAAAATGTGTCAGGGAAGGCTTGCAGCCCTTTTCCATACTGGCCCCCAGTGACCGAACGGGAGATTAGAGGTCTCATACAGACTCTGAAGCCTAACAAGGCTACCGGCGAAGATCTTCTTCCCCCTGAATTATTTAAAGGACACATTAACTGGTGGGCTCCCCTACTTGCAGGCTTATTTACCCACATAAATAACTCGTGCCAAATTCCAGCTGGTTGGGAGCTCTCGATTGTGATTCCCATTTATAAAAAGGGGGGTAAGGGCGACCCCTCTAATTATCGACCAATCAGTCTAATTGATATTGTAGCTAATCTGTATGCTAAATACCTTTTATATAAGATTGAGGATTGGGTGTACGAAAAGGACCTGCTACCTGAAGAGCAATCTGGCTTCAGACCTGGACGCTCTACCATTGATAATTGTTTTATCTTATGCCACTTAATAGACAAATACACAGCCAATGGGAACCAACTGTATACAACTTTCATTGACCTTAGTGCAGCATTTGACTCAATAAATAGGGAACTCCTTTGGAAGAAACTAACAGATATGAATATGGAACCCAGACTCCTCTCTTTAATCAAGGCATTGTATTCAAATTCCTGCTTAAGGGTACGTACTGGAGCAAATAGATCCTTAACAGGGACTATTAATACCCACAAAGGGGTCAGACAAGGATGCATACTGGCCCCTATTTTGTTTAATTTATATATAAGAGACATCCCAAAGTTTTTATATTCAGTTGACACACACATGCCTAAAATTAAAAACAAACACGTAAACATACTTCTTTACGCTGATGACATGGTATTGATGTCACATACCCAAGTAGGAATGAGAAGACTGCTAAGCAGGATTAGTATGTATTGTACATGTAACTACCTGTCCATCAACAAATCCAAGACTAAGGTAGTTGTTTTTGGGAAGAGAAGGATCAGGTATAACTGGACCCTGGACAGGGAACATATAGACCAGGTTAAGTCCTTTTTATATCTAGGGATTGTTTTTACCGAAACAGGATCATGGCTCCCTCATTTCAAGAGGAGTTCCCTAAAGGCTACAGCCTGTGCCAATGCCATAAAGCAGCTTATCAACCATAGCTACCCAGGATCGTTAACCCCAATATATAGGGGTTACAGGTATATAACTGTAAAATAGTCCCAATGATCACATATGGTGCAGAATTGTGGGGTCACCTAAATGTCCCTTTGTTTGAACAGATACAGTCCTCTTTTTTGAAATGCATCTTGGGGGTGGACAAGTCAACTCCAACTCGAGCAGTAAGAGCAGAGTTAGGTATACCCCCCATACAAAGCCACTCGGTAACTAAAGTATTTAATTACTGGCTGAAGATCCTATCCATGGACTCAGACAGATTACCCAAGCTTTGTCTTGAAGAGCAGATGCAGAATATGCCTCCTCGTGCTTGGGCGGCCCGACTTACCAATACCATCTCACAATATGGATTTTCAGCTCATTTTCCAGCCCAATTAGATTTGAAGGCTAAGAAAAATTTCAAACAAAGGGTTTTGGATGTGGCTGCACAAGAGGATATAGCAGCCCTTAAATAGGTCAAGTCCTTGAAGTGGCTGGCCCAACACAAATCAGTCTTTCAACTAGAAAAGTATTTAATAACTTTCTTGCCCCAACATCTCAGAAGAGCTTTTACTAGAGCTCGTTTCAACCAATTAAACTCCATGGTAAGATATGGGAGGTTCCAAGGAATTCCTTATGAAGACAGATTATGTATTTGTGGTGCCCCAGCTGTTGAAGATACTGCACATATCTTATTTGATTGCAAATTATATTCTGTAGAAAGGACTGTCCACTTAGATTTATATTTAAAAAACAAAAAATACTGGAGCAGCCAGCAGAAACTTTCTTATTTTTTACAGGGTAAGAACCAGCTCTTTACTAGCAAGACTGCACTCTTCATATCAAAGGCAATCCTAAAGAGGACAGATTACATAGACCAGATTGGAGTTGACTGTAGGGGTGATGGTTTGATATGAATTTGTATTATAGTTTTATTTGTATTTACTCATATTTACTTGTATGTTTATAATGGCTTTTTACTTTAACTTCTTTTTTTTTTACTTGATATGGTCAAAAGACTAAATCAATAAAGTATCTATCTATCTGCCTGAAAGGGAAGGGAAGGGAAGGAGGGGGAGGGGGGAGGGAGGGAGGGAGGGAGGGGGAGGGAAGAAGGTGTTGGAATATGAGGTTTCAACCAAGCTTGTCTCCTTATACGGCCCGCGGGCCTGACGTTGCCCACCCCTGGTTTAGGTAAAGAAATATCTCTGAAACGATGACCCAACAGGTCACGGGTTGTCTAGTATACTACTAAAACTCGCCTGTTTCTCTGTGTTAACTGTGTTAATCTTTAACTGGGTGAAATGGTGCATCATGGGGCAAGACTTTTTGAGCCAAGGTACCTCAAATGGGCTAACTTACAGAATGTGTCCAAAATCCGGGGCCCACGACTCCCATGGGATTGAAATTTGGCAAATTTTATAAAATGTTTTGTGACATGAATCACCATAAAACAGTTTATGACAAAATACAAAATGTCATAAAACATTTCCTGTGGTCAACTCCTGATCTTTGACTGCACTATGCAGTTTGACATTGGCTACTTTTGAGGCAGATATATCTGTGAGTATCTCCCTGAATTTTTCAGAAGTTGTCCAGGCACTGAGGAATCTGGTAAGGAAAGAAGGAAAGGAAAGGAAAGGAAAGGAAAGGAAAGGAAAGGAAAGGAAAGGAAAGGAAAGGAAAGGAAAGGAAAGGAAAGGAAAGGAAAGGAAAGGAAAGAGGGGGAGGGGGAGGGGAGGGGGGAAGGAAGGAAGGAAGGAAGGAAGGAAGGAAGGAAGGAAGGAAGAGGGAGGGAGGGAGGGAAGAAGGTGTTGGAATATGGGGTTTCAACCAAGCTTGTCTCACACGAACATAGGGTATGGGCAGCTCTGCTGAAAACCTATCTCTGGTGGAAAATCCACTGGTGGATTTTCGATCAGCAATGTCTTCTGCCCAGTCTGCATCTGTGAATCCCACTAGTCTAGGATTCTCGGTGGCTGGCAGTTTTAGCTTTAGGTCAGGGGTGGGGAACCTTTTTTCTGCCAAGGGCCATTTGGATATTTATAACTGGGGACCGGGGTGGGTGGGGGTGGGGGGCGGGGTTTCTGGGATTTCCGTGGACCAGGGGTTGGAGTTTGCGGGCAGGAGCCAATCACAAGCACTGGGGGGCAGGGTTTGTGGGCAGGAGCCAATTGTGTGGAAGGGGCGTGGTTTGCGGGCAGGAGCCCCGCGGGCCTTAGGCAGGAGCCCCGCAGGCCTAATACGGCCCGTGAGCCTCACGTTGCCCACCCCTGCTTTAGGTGCATGGTCCCCTTCAGGTACCTTCCCACCCGCTTGACACCAGTCCAGTCTCTCTGTGTGGGTGTGCTGCTTTTTCTACATAGAATGCCTACAGCAGCAGCTATGTCCGGCCTAGTGGTGGTGGCTAGATACAGCAGCTTGCCTATGGCACTTCTATAGTCATTGTTCTCTGGTAGGAGATCGCTGGGTTCTTGTTGTTTGTGGAAACCTGTTTCCATTGGTGTAGGCATAGGATTCGCATTTTGCACTCCTAGGCTCTCCAACAGTTCTAATGTCTTTTGTTTCTGGCTTAGAAGAAAGTTCCCATCTTCTCTCTCGATCTGCATTCCTAAGTAGTAGCTGGCATTGCCCAGATGCTTGACTTCTAAATCTCTATTTAGTTGGGAAACAATTTCATCAAAGTCCCTTTTGTTATTGTGGCACATCATTAAATCATCCACATAACAAAGAATGTACACATCTCTGCCATTTCTGTGTCTTGTGTATAGACAGGGGTCAGCCTTTTCTTGAACAAAACCCTGGTTTTGTCCCATATTCAAGGAAGGGAGGGAGGGAGGGAGGGAGGGAGGGAGGGAGGGAGGGAGGGAGGAAGGAAGGAAGGAAGGAAGGAAGGAAGGAAGGAAGGAAGGAAGATTTCTGACTCTTCCTGCCAGCTTCCCACAAGGAAAGTCAAGGGGGAGGCTGGCAGGAAATCACAACTCGACTGCCCTTGGTCATTCTGTTTCTCTGTTTAGGTAAAGAAATATCTCTGAAACGATGACCGAACGGGTCACGGGTTGTCTAGTATATTATGTCATAAACTTCTTAATGAGTACAACTTACTCCATGTAAAGTCCAATAATAGTTCTTTTGTATTGTCGAAGGCTTTCACGGCCAGAGTTCGATGGCTGTTGTGGGTCTTCCGGGCTGTGTGGCCGTGTTCTGGAAGTTGTGGTTCCTTAGGTTCCTAGGAACCACAACTTCCAGAACACGGCCACACAGCCCGGAAGACCCACAACAGCCAATAGTTCTTTTATTCTTGTGTTATTCGGACAGAAAGCAAAGCAAGTATCTAATTACAATTAGTTAATAATGAATGGATAAAATTACAAGATCTTCTAAAGCTTATTACAATAATATATTAGGTTAACCATCAAATTTTCCTGTCCACAATTGCCCACAATTGATCTCAATTGCCCACAACTGCCAGACAAGGCATCAACTTAATATCAGTAGACAACCAGGTTCACTGTGCCCAACTAGGCTACCCACGTTGCTCTCAAGATTCGCCTCACCAGGCTTCCTTAATAGTATCTCATCGATACTTACATCCACTCCTAACAGTTGGCCAGATGTGTTAGAGTGGGCTGGGAGTCAGACATTCGGGGCGTCCCCCGCTCCCTGTGGAGAGTCTCGCACCTCAAGGGTCTCATTTGCAGGTCATCCTTCTTTTATAGCTGAATATGTTAACTCCAAATTCACGTCACAGTCAGTGTCAGAACTGTATACGTCACAGCCAGTTGAGCATTTGTTCTGACCTTGCACCCCTTGTTCAGTACGTTCTCCCTAGTTCCGTACCCTCCTTGCACCCACTATCTCTTCCAACTGTTATCTGTTGTTGATAACACACACTCCCATACATTCCTCATTCCGTGCATACCAGCAACGTGAACCCCCCAGGGGGTTCATGAACAGGACAAGAATGGCTCATGACCTGGTTCTATCAAAACTATGATTTTACTGTATATATATTATATGAACTTATTACTATAATCAATATATAATTTCATTACAACTACTAAAACTCGCCTGTTTCTCTGTCTTAACTGTCTTAATCTTTAACTGGGTGAAATGGTGTATCATGGGGCAAGAATTTTTGAGCCAAGGTATCGCAAATGGGCTAACTTACAGAATGTGTCCAAAATCCGGGACCCATGACTCCCGTGGGATTGAAATTTGGCAAATTTTATAAAATGTTTTGTGACATGAAATCATCATAAAACAGTTTATGACAAAATACAAAATGTCATAAAACATTTCCTGTGGTCAACTCCTGATCTTTGACTGCACTATGCAGTTTGACATTGGCTACTTTTGAGGCAGATATATCTGTGAGTATCTCCCTGAATTTTTCAGAAGTTGTCCAGTGAAGGCAGTAGATTAGAAGCTCTGCTATTGTTGAAGGCATTCAGGAATCTGATAAAGAAGGGAAAGGAAGGGAAGGGAAGGGAAGGGAAGGGAAGGGAAGGGAAGGGAAGGGAAGGGAAGGGAAGGGAAGGGAAGGGAAGGGAAGGGAAGGGGAGAGACAGGGAGGGTAGAAGGAAGGGAGAGGGAGGGAGGGAGGGAAGTTTGGCATTTGGGAATGAAGTGAGAGCTTTTCCCATACACTGCATCCAAAACTTTACTTTGCTTCTGGAAATTGTATTGAATTGGTTGTGCCTGTTGTGGTATGTTAGAGAAAAGAAGTGTTTAGATCTAAATATTCCTTGGTAGCATTAATATATTATGCAATGCTAAATACTGAAGTAAAAGTCATTAACTTGTACTTACATAATCAAACTCTTATCAATAGAATGATGCTAACCTTAGTACTGAAGTAGCTAATCAAATCCCTGAAGAGTATACTGGAGCCACAGCTCAAGTCCAGGAAGATTGACTGATTCATAAGTTTTACTGAGCATTTCTAAAGTACCCAATGAAATCATTAACGTATGGGTTCCTGTAATAGGAGATTCTAGCTGTTGCAATAGAAATAGCAAAACTGAATTAATTAAAATGTACAGATATAGTCTCCGTACATTTTAATTAATTCAGTTTTGCTATTTCTATTGCAACAGCTAGAACCTCCTATTACAGGAACCCATACGTAAGGTCCATGAGGTCACGAAGAGTCGGACATGACTAAACGACTGAACAACAACAAAAAATGGATATAGTCTAAGAGACATTATAGAGTTTAATTTGTTGTTTATTTGTTCAGTTGCTTCTGACTCTTCGTGACTTCATGGACCAGCCCACGCCAGAGCTTCCTGTCGGCCGTCGTCACCCACAGCTCCCCCACGGTCGAGTCCGTCACCTCCAGAATATCATCCCTCCATCTTGCCCTTGGTCTTGCCCTTGCCCTCTTCCTTTTCCCTTCCACTTTCCCCAGCATCAGCATCTTCTCCAGGGTATCTTGTCTTCTCATTATGTGGCCAAAGTACTTCAGTTTTGCCTTTAATATCATTCCCTCAAGTGAGCAGTCTGGCTTTATTTCCTGGTGTATGGACTGGTTTGATCTTCTTGCAGTCCAAGGCACTCTCAGAATTTTCCTCCAACACCACAGTTCAAAAGCATCTATCTTCCTTCGCTCAGCCTTCCTTATGGTTCAGCTCTTGCAGCCATAGGTTACTATGGGGAGTTTAATTATAGAGTTTAATACATTTTGTATTTTGATTGCCTTGCATAACAATCAAAATGCAAAGTATTTTTAATTTTTTTTAATTTAAAAAAAGGTTTGATGATTCAAGTAAAAAAATTAAGGGGCCTAATTTCATTCTGCTCTTGATATTTTACAGAAAGGTGATACCCTTTTTAGAATCGTATCAGTTAAGTTGGAGATTCCACATGGAAAATCAAATTTGGAAAGAGAGCCTGAGGAGGTGAGAATTTTTTTAATTACATCGCCTAGAAAAAAGTTGGGGGAAATTACATTTTTTTAATGTAATTAACATTTTATTTTTTAATGTTCCTTATTCTGGCTATTCTGCTAGTTTGAACAATCCTTTAGGGCAGGAACACTCACATTGCCCTGGCTGTTCAACAGAAAAGCAGCCTATCCATCAAATAAGTGAGTAAGTCATACAGTTGTCCTAAAGGATCGTTCGGGCTAGAGGAATGGGCAGAAGAATGGAAAACGCAGTTCAGGCAAGCAGGCAGGTAGTCCTCGACTTACAAAGGCAACTGGGACTGGAATGTCCGCTACTCAGCAGGGCGGCCATAAAGCAGGCGAAGGGGCTGCTGCCAGGCAGGGGAAGGAGCGAAGGGGTGTGTGTGGGCTGTAGGAATTCTGGGATGGTAGTACTCCACGCAGCTTCTTATTAGTATGTAGCAGAGTAGAAGCATTCCCATAAACTTGCACAAGGCATAATCAGTTCAAAACACAAAATAAACACACTTCACACGTTAAGGTAAAGTTACATAAAAAAGAGACTCTACAATTTTATTGTAACTCACAGTTCCTTAGTAGAAACGGTCCATGTGTGCGAGCAATTGGTTCTGACCAAACCCACAGTCTTCCTTAATGTGGCCTTGCTGCATGGAAGTATGAGAAACGTGGGAGCCATAGCTGGCCCATGCTCCTTGGTAGGAGATCCGAGCAGAAAGAGGAAGAGAAGGGAACAGGAAACCGGGATTCAGCCCCTCCCACACAAAGCAAGTAAGATCAGGTTACAGCAGAGGCTGCCTCCTCCTTCAAGCCTGTGTGTGAGACGTGCTTGGTTGAAACCCGATATCTCTAACATCCCTTCTTTTCAACCGATGCATGTCTCAATGTCCCACAAGATTTAATTTCCCTCTCAGTTCTTGGTAACTGATTCTAGATAATGGCTTCATGAAGATGTCCACTATCATGTTCCCTGTGGGACAGTAGTCTAGTTTGACTAACCGTTGGTGTTGCAGCTCCCTCACCACATGATGCTTTACATCAATGTGCTTGGTCCTCCCAGCAATCTTCTCTGACTGTGAGAGTCTATGCAACTCTGATTATCCTCAAGAATTTGGACAGGGACTGGTTCCTCTATCCCCATGTCTGCAAGCAGTAGCTTGAGCCATTTTACCTTGTTGCATGTTTCAGTGGCTGCAACGTATTCTGCCTCAGTGGATGACTGAGCAATTGTGCCTTGCTTGTGGCTACCCCAGCTTACTGCACCACCCTCATAGAAAAACACATATCCACTGGCGGACTTGCCATCAACAATGTCTTCTGCCCAGTCCGCATCTGTGAATCCCACTAGTCTAGGATTCTCAGTGGCTGGCAGTTTTAGTTTTAGGTGCATGGTCCCTTTCAGGTACCTTCCCACCTGTGTGATACCAGTCCAGTCTCTTTGTGTGGGTGTGCTGGTTTTCCTACACAGAATGCCCACTGCAGCAGCTATGTCAGGCCTAGGGTTGGTGGCTAGATACAACAGCTTGTCTATGGCACTTGTGTGAGATGTGCTTGGTTGAAACCCGATATCTCTAACACTCTCCCTCCGCCAAAGAAACAAACGTTTATATGCTTTTAGGGTGAGAGTTTCCTGACATCAAAGCAGTCCTCATTATAATTAATGAAGAATATTTTGTTATTGTCCATGATTCATATTTAACTTTCTGATTTTTATAGGCAGAGAGAGGAGTGGAGGAAGGACAGTTATACGGATGTACCCATCAATCACCTCCAGAAGGAAGGGCTTGAAACTTCCCATCCCTTTGTGGTTGGGGCGGAGCAGCTGGGAGCATGCATTAGTGGCATCTGGGATTTCAAAGAACAACCTTCTAAGGCATCAGCAGCCAGCATGGGGTGGACCAGGGAGGCACAACGTGCTCACTCTGAAAGCTGCTTAGGGAATGGATGGCTTTGCACATCTGTAGCCGGCCTCAAAAAGAGCCGTTCTAAAGCATCCGTCACGAATGTGCAAGAGTGGCTACTAGTATCTCTGGAAAGACTCTGGGAAGGATTCCACAAAGAACCCAGAAGGAACCTGGAGGAGTGGCTGAAAGGATCCATGAAGATCCTTCAGAAGGACCAACCTGGGCCATCCAGGCAAGAGGTGTATGAGTGGATGCAGGTATCCATCAATCACCTCCAAGAAGAAGGGCCAGGAACATGCCGCCTAGGTGTGCTGGCATGGCTGGGAGCATCCCTTAGAGCCATCCGGGATTTCAAAGACGAACCTGATAAGGCATCAGCAGCAAGCGTGGGAAGGAGCACGGAGGGAGAACCTGCTCCCTCTGAAAGCTGCTTAGGGAATGGATGGCTTCGTGCATCTCTGGCAGGCCTCAAAAAGAGCGGTTCTGACGTGTCCACAATCAATGTGCAAGCGTGGGTACAAGGATCTCTGAAAAGACTCCGGGAAGGATCCCCCGAAGAACCCAGAAGGAACCTGGAGGAGTGGCTGAAAGAATCCACAAAGATTCTTCAGAAGGAGCATCCTGGAGCATCCAGGCAGGATGTGAACGAGTGGCTGGACGTACCCAGCAATCACCTCCAAGAGGAAGGGCCCAGGACTGCCCACTTCAATGTGGAGGTGCGGCTGGAAGCATCCTCAGGAGCTCTGCAGGAGGAAACCCTGAAAGAATCGGCCAAAGAATTGCCTGGAGCCTCTGTGGAAGACCTCCCAAAGGAAGATCATGGAAGATCTCGGAGAGTCGGACAAAGAAGCACGCCTCGTGTTCCCACAGGAATGCTTCGTCGAGGAATGCAGGTAGATGAAGCGGCAGCAGCAGCATGAATAAAGGGAGTGGGCATATGAAGGGTGGGCTACTTATTCGTGCTTATTCTCCCTCTTTCCTTACACACTGAGCCTAAAGGGAAACAGGGTTATTTCTAGTTCTGTGTAGCAAGTGGTCCTCAGGGGGGAACTTGGAAAGGAGGATGAATAGCAAATGTGTGCATGAGGAGAGCTTCAGAAAAACAATCTCTTTAATCCAGAACCAGAATTTAATTAGGTTAAGCTAAAACAATGAAAAACATACTGTAGGCCAAAACAAGAAATTACAAATGAAGGAAGGAGAGTTTGAAGGAAAAAAGACGGCGATTATGAGGAGGACAAAAGGCACCTGCTGAAGTGAGCTGCAGCTCATGAAGGCCCCTGAAGGCCCTCTAACAACACACGTCAGTCACAAAAGGGGCTCCCAGACGCCTCTTGATTTTTTACCCACAGCTCAGCAGCAACTCTGAGTGCAAGTGGTTCAAGCCCTCACATCGCTTGGGAAACATTCCTTTGTGAAACCTTGCAAAACCATTCCCAAGGCTGGCCTAGGCTAGGAACAGGTGGCCCCTCAGTGGTTCTTGAAGGGCAGTCCTCGCATCCTTCACCTTGGGTTAGGGTTAGGGTTACCATGGCTTGTCCTGCTTGTGTTGGTGGAGGTGTTGTTCTCTCCTTAGGAGTTCCTAAGACCAGAACACCTCCTTGCCAGCAATCAACACCCAGATATGCGAAGATTAACGCCAGGATTAGCACCAGAGGAACAATCAAACAGCACAATAGACCCTAATCAAGGAACTATTAACTCAGTCAATCAACCAAGCAGCAAACAACAGCCCAATCAAGGAACTCCCAAGGAGAGAACAACACCTCCACCAACAAGCAGGACAAGCCAGGGTATATAAACAGAGAGCAAGTCCCACTCCCTTTTCGCACTGAAGATGTTGCCTAGTCTGGCAATGAAACGTCTGCAAGAAAACAACAAGGCTCAGAGAGCACCAAGGACTCCACAGAGAATACTCAAAATGATGACCAAGAGGCTCCCTTCTGTTTTCCTCACCAGAGGTCTCATGGATAAATGTGGCATCTGTCTCTTCTGAACTCTAAACTCAAGAGCCCAATCAGGACTGGAGCCCCTGCACCTAAGGAGAGTGGTTACTCTTTTTTCTGTGCTGGAGGATGGATGGAAATACCACCTTCAGATGGCCTTTGGCTATGAAAGGAAGCTCTTTCCTGCAGTAAATACACCCTGTGGAGGACATTGTTAATCCCCTCTCTGTATGCAGGGGATTCACCGATGTAGCCCCGTAGCAGATAATTTAAGGCAGCATTTCTCAAACAGGGTTCTACAAGACGTCGCTAGGGGTTTCATGAGAGATCATAAAGATATATATAATTTTTTAACTTTGCGCTCCCTGCAATGCTAGCTGTAGATATAATAATTTTTATGCAGGGCTCCCCTGAGATTTGAAAATTATTTCAAGGGTTCTTCCAGGTAAAAAGGTTGAGAAAGGCTGATTTAGAGAGAAAAAGGGGAGAGAAAAAGCTGAGAAGGAAACAAAAAGACCAGTAAAAAATGATCCTAAGATTGTCACAGGGCCTATTGCAAGTATGTGAAATCTAGGATTTCTTTTTTTAAGTCTTGCATTTCAGAGAATAGTGCTACGTGTTAATAATCTGCATATGACTTTTACTTGGGAAGATTCAGAAGAGTTGCAAAAAGGTATCTGACATTATAGAGGGAGAGCTGAGTGTTAGTCAGGAGGAGTCTGGCAGCCCCTTTTCTGAGTAACAAATTGAATAAATTTGCCTTTTAATAAAATTTGCTAGTCGGAAAAAGGGCGACCAGATTCCTTCTAAAAGAAGTATATGACTTAGGGGCTGTGTGGTAATCAAAACCTGAATAATCGAATTAAGTTGTTTGCTATTATTAACATGTAATTTATGCATGACTCTACAATCACTATAGTGATTAATGTAATATGTGTGCCCAAAAATCTATATTCACTTGTTGTTTTCTCTGTTATTTGCCCCTCATCGCTTTCAGATGTTCAGGAATAATCTACGCAACTGCATCTCATGCTACAGGTAGGCCTTATTCTAATAAATATAGGCTGTATGTGCAGATATATTTGTTTTGCCTGACTTGAGCATACTCAGGCTTGACTTAAAGTCATCTGAGAAAAAGTTTCCTCATGTTTCCTCACAAAGTTTATAACGTTAAAATGAGGCAAGTGTCCTTGAAAATGAAACTAGATCAAAGCACGGGCCTAAGTCCAATCTATACTGTGACTGGTTGCGCCAAACATCACTGAAGTAGGCAGGGCTGAAATTTCAGAGATATGCGTGATTGTTTTCTGAGTGTGAGTGGATATTTCTTTATTTGTGTTTCAGGAAGCAATAAGCCTTTGTGAATCTCTGTATGGGTTTCCAAGTTATTTTTGGCTAAATAATGACCAGAATTTGTGCCTCCAATTCTCGGTTAATTGCTGTGGTGAATTTCTGGGTGGGGCTACAAAAAAGACTTTAGGAGCTATACACTGCCCACTTCTGCCTTAAACCCCAGTTTTTTAACACTGTAGGCCAGAGCTTTCCAAACTGTGTGTCGCGACACAAAAGTGTGTCGTCACACACAGCGTGGTGTGTCGCCACACCACCCGGAAGCAGCGGCGCGTGCATGCATGGCAGCAGCGGCAGCTACCGCCGCCGCCACCATGCACACACGCACCGCCGCACGCCCCCCCGTGCCTCCGCTGTGCACGTGCGCCCCCCCATGCCGCCGCCGTGCGCGTGTGCACCGCCGCCGTGCTGCCGCCACCGCAAACAGTGGTGTGTCGCCAGCGGCGGCACTTTAGAAAGCCCTGCTGTAGGCCATTGTTCATTCTTCCTATTTTCCTTCCCTGATGTAATTGGTGTCCAAAACAACCTCTCTGAACTTTTGTTCTTTCTGTATTAGCTGATTCCCAGGATGCTAGTCCCCTTTTCCAGTGAGATTAATTTTAATTTGCCACATGCAGTCAAGACTGGCAAGGGATTTCTGCACACTGCAGAGTCCTAACAGACTTGCCAATTTAAATCACAGCTAAGCAATGTTTTCCCCAAGACTCTTCTGTAATCTTTGAATGATTTTTGGGAGAGGGGAACACGTGTGGTCCAAAGGGGGAAAATCAAGAATGATAAAAGGAGGAAGAGTACCAAAATAATGAATTGTTTTTGACTGTACAGTTCTCTTCCCTGAGACTTTTGGAGGACTTTAGCATAGAGATGTTGGGCCTGCGTGAATAATTTATCCTACAGAAGGGCTGTCCTGCCCCCATAATCAGACTGGCAGAATTCATTGCCCCTTAACCCTACTTAAAACCAAATAATAACTTATACCAGCTGGATATTTAAAAAATGAACACAGAACAACTATGTCCCCACTTGCAGTAGCAATGACTCTGCCCAACCAGATTCATAGCAGTAGTTTTGAAGGGTGGAAAGGAAACCCTCCAAGAATACACATTTATGGTGTAGATAGCACGCACAAACACAGACACACACACACACACCTCTTGGAAGACATTCATCATCTTAACAACTTTCCAAAACAACCAGAACACAAACAGGCCAACTTTAAAAACCTGTAAAATGCAAAACAGCATTAAGTTCCTCCTCCCTATTCCTGAACTATTTGTGAGGGATCTCACAAGATCTTATAAAAACAAGAAAATTAGGAGAAAAGGAACACTTCAGATGGTGATGAAGAGCCCGCACACTCAAACCCCAACAAAAGGAAACTTGCTGCAATTCACCATTTGAAAAGAGACAAAGCCTTTAATTGGAGTGATAGGTAAAGCAGTTCTGAAACAAAGCCGTGAATGCGAATCCCCCGCCAAAACCCTGATGAAAACTCTGCAGTCCGTTCAGCACCTCCCCCTCCCAGGCAGGCTATGCTTATCTCCCGCCTTCCTCTCCCCACGATCTCCAGGTGGCTCCAACCTTGACTCCTCTGCCAGGCATAGCAACCCTCTGTGGAATGCCTCCCCCTCTCTTTTCCCAGGCACACTCTAACACGCTTCTCAGGCAGCCCGTGACACGCATCTTCCTCTTATTATGGCGGGTTCACACAATGTAATGCTCTGTGTGCGTTTAAGCACGGGAAGCTAACAAGATCTCTATAACCCCCCTTCTCTTTAGACCTAAATCTACCTCCCCTCCCCTCCCCTTCTGTTCTTCTTTTTTGTAAGAGGAGAGCAAAATAGAGGACCCATTGCAGCCTTGGACAGTCTGGCAGAATGACCAAACTAGCTAGAAGTTCTAGAAGCTTCAGTCCCCAAACAACGGGAGAGCATCAAACACATTCATTCCTTCATTCGCTCAATTTATACAGCCACCCATCTCACATACAGGACTCTGGGCAGCTCACGCAGTTAACGTAACAACAACAACAAAAGACACCCCCCCCACACACACACACACAAGCAAAGCAAATACAACTAAAGCAATTGAAACCTCCTGCAGGAGCACGCCATCCATGGCTCACCAAGAGGGCAGCCTCTTCGCAGGCCCCACGCCTCCCCCGGATCCCCAGGCACAGTGGCAAAGCCGTGTCTCGGGGCCTTCCGAAAGGCCAGGAGGGCCGGGGCCAAGCTGAGGACAGCCGCCCAACTGCCTTGGCAGGGACATGATCCAGAGTTCCCACTCCAAAGGTCTGGGAATGGCCCTGCCCCTCGAACGGTCTGGATTGGAAACGAAAGAGTTCCCCCGCAACGCGTTCCTGGGAGCGGTGCTGCCCCATGCTTGGTGCTCAGTTGGTGCTGACTGCCCTTCCGCCAGGTGGTCTGGTAATTGCTCTGGAGACCACTGTAGTCCTCGTGGCAGCCTGGTGCTTCACCTCCCACCAGTGGGTCTAGAACGGTACCAGGAACGAGCCCTTCCCCTCTGGCGCCCTGTGTGATGGGGGGATTTGGGGGGCCCTCGGTCAGGCTGTGTCTGAGGCCCTCCAGACAGGCTGGGCTGCGGCCCCAAGGATTCCTCACCAACATGGCTTTGTGGGGTACGGATGAGGTTGCCCAGACAGCCTCCGGCTGAGGAGGCGGGCCTGATGGAAGGTGGGCTGGTGGCATCGTGAATGGGCAACGCCTTTCCTAATGAGCTGCTCTCTCTTCTCCCTCCTTTTCAGAGGACACCCACAGCAGTTCCTGTGCTCCTGGCCATTCTCCTTGCGGCACTGGTGTTGTGGATCTGCGCAGGACACTGCAGACAGCGCTGCATAGTCAGGAGGCGCCTCAGAGTTTTCTAACTCTGCGGGGCCAGAGACAAAAGCTCCGGTTGGCATTCTCAGTGATCTCGTCCGATGGAGTCCTTGCTGCTCTCTCAGCTCAGTGGTTTGCCTGAAGACATTTCATTACCTGACGAGGAAACACCATCAGTGCCAGGGAGTGTGGGGTTTGCTCCCTGTTTATATACAGTAGCTTGCCTGGCCACTTGGGGGGGGGGAGTGGGGGGTTTCTCCTGGGTAGTTCCTTGATGAGGGCGTTGTGTTCTGCTTGACTGTTTGCCTGGTGTTAGTTCCTGCTGATCTGGGTGTTGGCTGCTGGGGAGGAAGTGTTCCGGTCTCTTTGTTTCCTTCTTAGCTCCTTGGAATGGTGTGTAAATGGGGTTCGGCTCCATGTGTCTGTTGGTGGCTGGTTTGTCTGAATGCCAATCTTCTGGGAATTCCATTCTTGGCGTCTCTGGATCTGGCTTGGTCTGGGATGCTCACAGCTTCCCGGTTGAAACTGGGTTGAGTCTGTCCATGTGTTGTGAGATTCAGGAATTTTCATCGTGTCTTCTGACTGCTCATTGGTGTTCATGGATGCGCTCTGCTAGTCTTCTGCCCGTCTGTCCTACATGGTGGCTGTGACAGTCCTTACACTGTATGTTGCAGATGGCTCCTGTTTTTTCTTCTTGGGCTCCTGGGTCTTTTGGTTTACGTAAAATGTCTTGGAGGGCTTGAGTTGGTCTGTGTGCTACGGTGATGCCTTGTGGTTGTAGTAGTCTGTTGGTTGTTTCTGAGATGTTTCTGATCTATGGCAGTGTTATCCTTTTCATAGCTTGCCTTGGTTGTGCTGCAGTGGATTGAGTGCTCAGGCACTTTTTGATAAAATTGCGTGAGTATCTATTTTGTTGGAAGATGTTGTGTGGGCGGTCTGTTTCCTTTTTCTGGTGTTCTGGGTTGCTGCAGTGCGTTTTTGCTCGTCTGAATAATGTTCTTACACAGCTCCTCTTGTGGGAGGTTGGGTTGTTGCTTTGGTAATGGAGCACTTGGTTAGTTTTTTCATAGACTTGTGTTTTAATTTGCTGTGAGGATATCCAGAACGGGTAGCGTGTTGTTTTCTTCTTCCCTTGTGAATTTTATTCCTTTGAAGATGTTGTTTCATGTGCCTTCTCTAGTTGCTCCTTTTTTAGTATGACGAAGGTGTCGTCCACACACCAGATCCATACTTTTGGTTGTATGCGTGGAAGTGCTAGTTTCTAGATGCTGCATTATGGTCTCTGCTATGAGTCCTGAGAGTGGTGATCCCGTGGGTCTTCCTCTGATTTGTTGGTACATTTCTCCACCAAACTGAAAATAGGTAGTGAGGCAGAGGTCGATGAGGTCCATGATTCTGGGTATTCCGATCTTGGTGTATTTGACTAGGTCGGGTGTGTGGCGTAGTACTGGTCCATGGATCCTTTCGCCAGTTCCGGATCTATGGACGTAAAGCGTGCTGTGACATCGAATGGCACCATAATCTCATCTTCTTCTACGTTTAGGTCTTTGATTTTCTGGAGGCACTGTGGTGGGGAGTTGATGGAATATTCACTTCCCTCTGTGAGATGTCCAGGCTTTTTTGTAAGTTCCTTCGCTATGTTGTATGCTGGGGTATCTGGTAAGGATACAATTGGACAAAGAGGTATGTCGGGCTCCTGTATTTTTGGGTGTCCATAGAAGCATGGGCAGAAGGGGGTCCACTGCTTTTCGTTCACCTCTGTTGTTCTTTTGTGATTTGACCTTTCTTGGTTAGGTCGTTGGGGGTTCTCTTGATCAGGTTGACTAGTTTTGGTTTGGGGTTGGTGTTTACTGGGATGTAGGTTTCTTTGTCCTCCAGTAATTCTTTGGCTTTCTGTATGTATTGTGTTCTCTCCATGATAACCATGGTTTGGCCTTTGCCTGCTGGGAGGAGGATAATGGTTTGGTCCTTCTTTGGGTTTTTGAGGGCTGCTCTGTCCTCTGCTTTGAGTGGGTCCTGATCTGTGTTCTTCTGGCCTGTGGTATGATTGTCTGCCTTAAGTTTTCTTGGGTCTCTGTGGCAAGCCCTGTGGTTTCAAATGCTGCTGCTAAGGCTGCAAAGAATTCTAACTGATTAGCGTCACCTATGTTATAGTGGAGGCATTTCTGGAGGATATTGTGGTCTGCAGTGGATAGTGGAAGGCTGGACATGTTGACTACCCATTCGGGTTCAGGTACCTCTTTGCTTCTGGGGTTTAGCGTGAGCAGTTTGGCTTGGAGTTTTGTTTTCCTTTTTTCAGCTTATCTTAGAGATGTAGTCTTGATGGTGCTTGTCGGCATTTTTGTGTGTTCTGGGTTCCAGTTGCTCCTTGAGGTTGTCTATGGTGTACCACGCGACATCACCATAGCACACAAACCAACAACAGCCCTCCAAGACATCTTAGTACACCAAAAGACCCAGTAGCCCAAGAAGGAAAAACAGGAGTCATCTACAACATACAGTGTAAAGACTGTAGCAGCCACTATGAAGGACAGACAGGCAGAAGATTAGCAGAGCGCACCCATGAACACCCACTAGCAGTCGGGAGACATGATGAAAACTCCTCAATCTCACAACACATGGACAGACTCAACCACACTTTCAACTGGGAAACTGTGAGCATCCTAAAAAGGTAAAGGTTCCCCCCGCACATTTCTGCAGTCATGTCTGACTCTAGGGGCCGGTGCTCATCTCCCTTTGTTAGCCGAAGAGCCAGCGTTGTCCAAAGATGCTTCCACGGTCATGTGGCCGGCATGACGCACACGGAACGCTGTTACCTACCCACCAAAGTGGTACCTATTCATTTACTTGCATTTGGATGCTTTGGAATTGCTAGGTTGGCAAGAGCTGGGGCAAGTACGGGAGCTCACTCCGTCATGCAGGACTAGGGATTCGAACCTCCGAACTTGTGATCTTCCGATCGACAAGCCTGGTGTCTTACCCGCTGAGCCACCACGCCCCTTGTGAGCATCCTAAACCAAGCCAAATCCAGAAACGCCAAGAATGGAATTCCCAGAAGCTTGGCGTTCAGACAAATCAGTCATCAACAGACACATGGAGACAAACCCCATTTACACACCATTCAAAAGAGACAATAAAAAAGCTAAGAAGGAAACAAAGACCAGCACACATCCTCTCCAGCAGCCTACACCCAGAGAAGCAGGAATTACACCAGACAATCAATGGAGCACAAAACAATACCCTCATCAAGGAACTAGATGCCCAGAGTCCCCTGGTTGGGGGAGATGGGCGGTAATACAAATTTAAATAATAAACAAACAAACAAACAAATAAATAAGCAAGCTTCCAAGAAGGAAACCACACTCCCACCCATCAGGTGTGGCAGAGAAGCCATGCTGCGGGTCCCGTCTGCCAGGGAGTAACATTTGGCAGGTCCCAGGAGACAAGTTCCTCAAGATGTGGCTCTGTGATCAGGCCTGGGGGTTCCAGGGGACCGGGGAGATCTTGCAATGGCCCCCTGACTGTGGTTAATACTCTCCCCTTTTGTTTTGTGGGCCTTTGGGTAGCTATTTTTAATTGTGTTTTTATCTATTTATTCTTTTTTAATTAAGTGTTGTACGCCTCCCAGAGTCACTTTTATGTGAGATGGGCAGCTATATAAATATGACCAGTCAATAAATAGTAAAAATAAAATATAAACAGGGCACAACCCCCTCCCCCCCACACACACACACTAGCACTAATGATGTTACCTAGTCGGGTAGTGAAAAGTCTGCAAGCAAACCTTCAAGCCAAGGACTCCAGAGTTCAACCCGGAGCTACAGAGATTCTCTTCTATTGGATCTCGTTCTGGAAATCAAGAAATCAAGAACCTTTTCCTTGCCATCTTTTTGGAACACATTATTTACTAAGAAGACTGTTTTTACTGTACCGTTTTACTGTTTTACTGTTATATTGTATTTAATTAATGTTTTATTCCTGTTTTATGTAACCCGCCCAGAGTCGCTCTCTGAGTGAGACGGGCAGGGAATAAATTTGATAAATTGATAAATAAATAAATATATAAATAAATAAATAAATAAGTAGCATCTTCCACAGTGTTTCCTATGTGGCAAGTTGGTGGTGTCCTTTCATTTATTTCAACAACTGTAATAGTTACATGTTTTAATTTGAATTCTTGGTCTAAAGCCAGCGGTGGATAAAATTTTCCCAGTACTGCCTTGGTGCAGAGGCTTCTCTCGTTTCTGATGCTTCTAGTGTTACTACCATCAAGCTCAGCATTTAGATAATCTGGACACATATCAGCAAATATTTTCTGTTGTGGTTTTCCAGAATTTCTTGCATCACTTTGGAATGAGGGATATACTGCTTTCCTAATGGAAGAGGCTGCTGGAACATGTGCTTTATAACCAATGAACACTTGGCATCAACAATGGTGATTATCTGGAAGCAGCCTTAGGTTTGTAGAGGGAGGGAGGAAGGGAGGGAAGAAGGAAGGAAGGATACACTGATGTAAGATGAAATGAGAAAAAAGGGAGATGGAAGGAGCAGATGGAATGAATTCTCTGCTTCGTGGCATCTTAGAATCTTAAAACGGTCCTGGAGTTAGCCTCTGGCTTTCCTAGTCCTCTAGATTTTGATACATACTCTAATTCAAAATCCATGTAAAGTGAATACTTTGGAGTAGAAGAATGAATAGAAGAATACAAAAGTATGCATTTTAAGATTAATTTAATTTAATCTTAAATTTAAATCTTAATTTAAGATTAAGATACTGCAAGCATTTTAAACCATCATAGGCAGACAGAATACAGATATGAAATAAACCCACCCTTGCTGTTACATCCATTACCACTTTCATTTTTTTTCAAGAAACTTTGATTTGCTGTTAGTTATACAACAGTATTTTTTAAAAAAAATCAATGGCATCAATTGTTACTCTTCCTCTTGGACCAGCCAGCAGAAGCAGGAATGAGGCATAAAAGACTACATTAACCAGGGCTTTCCAAAGTGCCACTGCTGGCGATACACCAATGGCGGCGGCGTGTGTCCCAAGGTTTAAATCCTGAGTGTAAATCTTTCACTGTAACAGCTTTCTTTAGGCAGTTAATGCGACCTGCACCTTCTTCATATTACTGTCTGGGTTTTTTTAAATAGCTTTTATTAGTCCATTTTCAAACAAACAAACATAACATAATGTAAAATAAAATAATCAACAATTTACCATACACAAATACTCAAGGAAATAAAAGCACACATGTGTCGGTGTGTGTGTATATATATATATCTAATTTGTATATAATTTTATAATTTTATTAATATTGTATATAATTTTGTAAACCGCTCAGAGTCATCATGTATGAGTTGGGTGACCATATAAATGTGTTTAATAAATAATATCTCTATCTCTAACTCTATCTCTATAATTTTACAGTCTTGCTGGCCCCAGGCTCCTAGTTTCCCACTTTGCAAGCTCCTGCCCTCAGAAAAATAATAGCTGAATAGATTTAAAAGAAGTATCGGGGCATCCTCCAAAAGATTACATTAATAGGGTCTAAGCAGGCCGCAACTAGGGTCTGTGTCACCCGGGGCAAACATGGATTCCGCGCCCCCCCCCCCCCATGGGTTGGTCAGGGAGGTGTTAGCAAGTTTTATTATTCTATTGTACGTTAAATTAATAAAACTGATTTTAATGCTGAGAAGGTTATCTTGCACAAGAAAATAGCCAGAAAGCATAAAGGAAGGGAAGAATTTTTTGTGTGAAAGTGATTTAAAAGTGTACACCCGCCTCACAATCTGGTAAAGCAACCCCGTAACGGGATTCTGGGGCCAAAAGCGGGGAGGGCGGGGAGAGACACTTGCGAAGAGAGGACTCCCTGGAAAAGACCCTGATGCTGGGAAAGACTGAAGGCAAAAGGAGAAGGGGACGGCAGAGGATGAGATGGTTAGATAGCATCACCGATGTAATGAACATAAATTTGAGTAAACTCCGGGTGACAGTGGAGGACAGGAAGGCCTGGCGTGCTATGGTCCAGGAGGTCACGAAGAGTCGGACACGACTAAACGACTGAACAACAAAAAATAAAACTGTCATTTGGGTTGTTACTGACTTGTTTTCTAAACAAGCCCATTTTATTCCATGTGCTTCTTTACCATCAGCTCCACAACTCGCCTGCCTCTTCATACAACATATTTACCGCTACCACGGACCCCCTCTTCGAGTTATCTCAGACAGAGGTTCACAATTCACATCACAATTTTGGCGGGCTTTTCTCAAACTCATTGGGGCGGAGCAAGCGCTATGCTCCTCCTTCCATCCCCACACAGATGGAGCTTCTGAACGACTTAACTCCATCCTCGAGCAATATCTACGTTGCTACATCTCTTATCAACAAGATGGTTGGGTTGATCTTCTCCCATTTGCTGAACTTGCTTACAATAACTCTGTGCACACGGCACTGGCTTTTCGCCCTTCCACATTGTTAATGGGCAGGAATTCCTACCATTTCCTGAATTACCACAACCTCCTGACTCACCTCTTTCAACTGATGCTTGGATTATAAATATTAGAAAAAATTGGCCAGAAGCAAGAAGCTTCTGCAAGAAGCTCAGGCTATATACAAACACTTTGCTGACTGTAAACGCTCCCCTGAATGGAACTTTGCTGTTGGACAGCAAGTATACCTTTCCACTAAGCACCTTAAATCTACCCAACCATCAAAGAAACTGGCTCCTAAATTTATTGGACCCTTTCCAATCGTCAAAATCATTAATCCCATTACTGTTAAATTTCAACTACCAAAGAATTTACAACGCATCCACCCGGTATTTCACTTAAACGCTATGTGCCTTCATCCACTTGGCATCCATCACCACCGCCACCCCCTCCACCTCTTGTTATTGATGGTGATCAACATTTCGAAGTTCACTCTATACTTGACTCTCGTAAATTTCGTGGAGGACTTCAATACCTGATCCAATGGAAACACTTCCCTAATCGAAGAGAATATTTGTAGCTCAGCGTTGAACTGTGGAGTCCATGGTGCTCTCTGAGCCTTGTTGTTTTCTTGCAAACGTTTCATTGCCAGGCTAGGCAACATCTTCAGTGCGAAAAGGGAGTGGGACTTGCTCTCTGTTTATATATCCTGGCTTGTCCTGCCTGTGTTGGGGGTGGGGGTGTTGTACTCTCCTTGGTAGTACCTTGATTGGGTTGTTGTTTGCTGCTTGGTTGATTGACTGAGTTAATAGTTCCTTGATTAGGGTCTATTGTGTTGTTTGATTGCTCCTCTGGTGCTAATCTTGCTGTTCATCTTTGCCTATCTGGGTGATGATTGCTGGCAAGGAGGTGTTCTGGTCTTCTGGCTTTTCTATTGTCTCTTATGAATGGTATGTAAATGTTGTTTACCTCTATGTGTCTGTTGATGGCTGCTTTGTTTGAGTGCCCAGCTTCCAGTTTGCTATACTTGGCTTTGCCTTTCTGCATCACTTTGAGAGAACTGATAAGCACCTGCTCCCTAAAGGACATTCCATAGGGGGGGAGGGATTCTTGAGTGGGAATTGGTTTGTTATGGCTGCGCTTTTATGAGTGTTGTTTTTGCCATTGCCTTGATGACGTTTTGCTTGGTGTGCAAACCGTTATTCGAGGCTTCTGCTGCCCTGAAGTGTATTAATCCTGAATAAATGGATCCTTTAGAGTAATTGCCTGAAGGTCTGTAGCTTGAATCATATCAACTGGATTTCTATTTTCTCAGTGGAAACGTTTCGCTCCTTATCCAAGGAGCTTCTTCAGTCTGAGCAAAGTTGGTAAGGGAATCCTAAATATGTTTCTAGGTAGCTGTGTGACCTTACACCTGGGGCTAGGTCATGGTTATATTGAGATGTTATTTTAAGTCCTTTTATCATCTAAAGGAGGATCGTTAAGATCACCATGCTGCTGTTGAGCTTGTGAAATTGCTTGAAGGTGTTATTTGTTGGGAATTCTGACACGGGGGTTATCACACAACAATGATACAATAATATTTTCTATCAACATTCATTTGAAGGGCCACATCTCTCTAAAACATGTGACCCCTCAGAAATTTCCAGATTGAGCAGATGTTAATGTGCCTCCAGCCGCTTTCTGGCTCCCTGTGGCTCTGTGGCTGCTTTGGGCTTCTTTTTCGCAGCCGGAGCCCAGCCAGGCTGGGCACGCCTCGTCAGCAGTGGGAGCAAGAAGACAGCGGAGGGTACCTGGGGCGGCAGAGCGCAGGGCGGCAGGGGTGTCAGGGCGGCTGAGGCTGGGGGTGCTGCGTCTTCCTGGGAGGGCTGTGGCTTCCTTGCCGCCCCTCAAGGCAGGGTGTGGGGGGCCAAAGGGCAGAGATGGGGGGGAGATAGGTGGGTGGGGGGAGTCCCTTACCTTACTGCGGCTCGGGGCTGGGAGGGACCAAGCCCGGAATGGCTTGGATCCGGGAGGGTACTCGCTTAATGACCTGCAATTCTCGGTTAATGATGGCAACCGGGACTGCCAGGATTGCAGTCGCTAAGTGATGTGGTCACGTGACATCTCATTTTACAACCACATTGCTTAGCCAATTGTGGTCATAAATCGAGGACTATCTGTAGACTCGCCTCCCCTGAAGGTGTTTAAAAGAAGATGGATTAGTGGGTTCCTGCGGGGGGAAGGGGATTGGACTAGATGGTCTCTAAGGACGTTTCGAACCCTTACATTTTATGATTCTGTGAGTCAGGAGTAGGAAACAGATGCAAGTGGGAAGACCCCGAGGTTAGCAATCGCATAAACGAGGAGTAGGCAGTGTGAAAGATAAAGGAGGAACGTCAAGGGAAGTCCTAGTCCTCTACAGCCCTTGTGCCGAAGAGAGTGTTGAGAGATGGGGAACCTGAACTGAAATCTTCAGCAGTGCTCCTCCTGGTGAGTCCAAGCTCTCGTGGCTGGACACTGGAAAGTTTAAACAGATAAGGAAAATGTGGTATTAGCTGCAACGCCCTAAACCCCACTCTTGACTTTGGTGGCACTCTGTCCCGGTGCGGCCGAGGAGGTGCCCCTTGTTTTCAACGCTGTGAAGTGGGGAATTTCAGGAAGGGGATGTCGGGGATGCTGCTTCAGGCCGTGACCGCCGAGAGCTCTCCCTGGAGCCTGTCTCCCCACCCCGCTTAATCACAGGGCCTATCGACTCAGCCTAAACCCAGTGGACAGATGTGCCGTTTCATCCCATGTTCCTGTAGTCATTATAGTGAATGAACTGCCATAATAAAACATTAACCTGGGTGATTTGGGGCTGCACCAAAGAAACGAAATAGAGAGCGCAAAGTCCAGGGCTGCCCTCCCTTAGAGGCAGGACCCAGAAGAGCTCCGAGCAGAGATGGCGCCAGTCTTCTGGGAGGTGGTGAGTCCAAGCCAGGCCAGGCTTCCTGGGCATCTCGTCCCGAGGGCTGGCTAAAGGTTCAGCAGCAACTACTTTCATGTCACCCAGACCCACCTCGAGCACAGGCCGCACGGACACCTTCCCTGACCTTCCTTGCCTTGCCTGCCGGACTCAGCCCTCCAGCTTTGAGGGATCGGGTGCAGGCCCGGGTTGGGCTAGGCCAGAGTTCCCCAAAGTGGTCGATATTGACCCCCAAGGGGTCGCTGTAATTATTATTAGTAGTAGTAGTAGTACTATTAGTTAAAGTAGTATTTATTAAATTATGGTCATATAATAAATGTTTGGGGGTTGATGAGCAATCTGAAACTTCATGAAGGGATCAATGAGCTGAAGAGTTTGGGGACCCCTGGGCTAGTTGACCTCCAAAGTGCCTCCCAGCTCCAGGATTCTGATTTCGCCCTTCAAACCACCACCACCACCACCACCCCGTTTGCTCTGACTGTTGGAGCTGGGCTTATAGCGCAAAATGGGTGCCTTAAGCAGGCACTTTACCTCTTCAGAGCTTCCACTCCCTTGTCAGAGGACCAGATATTTTGCTGGGAAGCCAAAACTATCGCGCGCCAGTCTCAGGAAGCCTGCCCTCCAGTCATGCTCCCCTCCCCACGTGGGAAAAGCTTTGAGAGTTCCCAAGAGATCGATGGAAGCACCACCGCTCCATTCCTGGTAACCCTGAGGGGAGTCTCCTTGTCCCCTCCCAGGATCCCAAATGGCCTCTTTCGGCCGCCATCGCCCAGGAGCCCCACAGGGGTGCACCTCAGGGGAGACGGGGACCGAGGGCTGCTGAGTCATTGGCCTGAGGAGGATTTTCCAGGATGGCTCTCAGTGTGTGTGTGTGGAAGGGTGAAATTTGTTTTAAAATGGCATTATGCCTCTTGTAGGCTCTACATGATGGTTTTATTGGGACCAATAAAAGGAAATTAAGACAGGGGAGTGAGGGGAAAAGACTGCTTTTAATTACAAGTTTTTAAAGCTATAAGGCATATAGCTGCAAGGCATTTGAAGATTCGGGTGGGAGGCGGGGGGGGGGCGCTGAATGCTGACAGTCTAAGCTGAGGGGTGTCCAAGTGCAGCCAGTCCTGTGGGATGAAGACACAAGCCCCCCCCCCCCCCCAGCTCTGACAAGCGACTGTCTGGTGCCCCTCTTACACCCTGAACTCTGGCCCGGCCGAGCAGAAGACAGAAGCAACTCTTTGTATGATGTTTTATTTCTACATATTTATATATTTATCAAATTTATACAGCTGCCCACCTGTCTGGTGAAACTCTGAGTGGCAAACAAACTAAAAACATATCCAATCCATGAAACCATTAAAAAAACAACAAACCACATATCGTATCCTGCCTGGCCACTTAACCTCATGACCCAATGCCTGGGGAAAGATAAGGTCCTCACCCCCTTCCAAAGCGCCAGCGGAGTTGGGGCCATGTGCCCCCGGCTTGGCAGGGCCTGTTCCGTAGGGGGCGCCAGGACAGCTGCACAGCTGCACGGTCCCCAGACTCCACGGAGGGGGTGTGTGCAGAGCAGGGCCAGCAGTTGAGCCACCCCAGTGTTTTGCAAGAGCAAACGCACTTAGGAATGAACAGCTCCGAAAGACAGGGTTGCTTTCGGAAATAATGCCATTTACCTTAAAGCAATTGCTTACACCAGCTGGTCTTCTCCAGCCAGCACGACACATTCCTATTCTCTCCTTTTTGGCATTCATTAAGAAGGGATAGGAAGGGGGCCTTTTTCAATACAAACTAGGTTTTTGGTTTAGGGGGAAAAAAGAGTGTTATTTCTCTTCCTCCCAGATTCAATATCAGAGACTCCTCCAAATGATACTTATTCTGGGAATCGGAGGGTCACTGCAGGTCGGCTTCCAAGGATCTATGATCACCTACACATCTGTGGTAAGCAGCCCTCCCAGGTAGGATCCGCACGGAGGATCTACTCGGTGTTTTGCTCACGGCTCTGCAGCGCCTGCCTTGAACTCATCCCCTGAGGTTGGGAAGAAAGATGCCGTTTGTGGTTGAGCGTGTTTGGCAGAGGAGAAGAGGACTGTGGGAGCATATTCTGACCGCTTCTGTGGGACAGAGTGGTAGAAACAGAGGCAGTGTGGGAGGACCTTTCTCCTGCCAGGGACATTTTCCACATGATCCCAAGACCCAACGCCTTCGGGCACGGCTGCTGGAGCCCCCCAGAGGCTGCTCGGCAATGCCGGCATACCGAAGGACGTCTTCCTTCGTGCCCCAGGGTCCGGTCCTACCTTCCTATTTACACTTTTTACATTTTAAAAAACGGAGTTAAAAGAATTGGGAACTTGGCATTCTGCAAAGCATAATATTAGCCTCTTCTTTATTCCCAGTAATCCGTTTGGCTCTCAGTTTGCCAGTAGAGTTATTTTGGTTTTGGTTTTGTTCTTTTTTCCCCTCAAAAGTCATGGCAGAAACGGGGTTGGGAAGCCTCTGCGAGGCAGCCATCTCCAAGGTCCAGCCTTAAGAACACCCCAAGCACCCCAACTCGTTGCCCCTTTCAGCAGGAGATCTTTAGGGGTTCTTCAGTAATGCCTCCTTGATGCTCCCCACCCACATTCCCACCTTTAAACATTCCCCAACCCCCAAAGGGTGCTGAAAAAACATGGCTGTTCTCCCTCTGGGAATGCCACGGCCATTCCGGCAACTGGAGCAGCTTCTCTCAGTCTTCGGGGAAGACCCCGTCTCCCTTGCAGGGTCACCCCTTAACCAGGAAGTGGTCCTTGGAGGCCTCCAAGAGCCAGACCACCACCCTCCCACTGAAATGAAAACCCCCAAGAAAGAAGCCCGGCTGGTTCCAAAATGGGCTGGTTCTCATTACTGAGCCTGGTGCCCAGCTGACCAATGGCCACCATGGCATCCTTACGGGCATTACGGTCTGGGTTGTTCCTTTCTCCTCTTCCAGGAGTCTTCTGCCATTTCCTTCTTGTGAGCTGTAACCGAGCTACAGCATCGATTCCTAAAGGAAGTGGCGAGGAAACTATCTCTGCCTAACCACATCCCTCTTTTCCAGCACATCAAAGAGTTCATCAATGAAACTTGGCTGGAGAGGTTTGGACATCCGGTCCATCCTGCAACGCTCACCTTACTGTGGTCTTCGATGGTATCCATCTTTGGCTTGGGAGGTCTCCTGGGCGCCATGGGCAGTGGATGCCTGGATGCCAAATACGGAAAGTGGGTCCCGGTTGAAGACTTGGCTTCCATCAAGGCTGTCCTGAGAGCAGGAGCCACGGGGGAACAAGGAAGATGTGCCAACAGCCAAGTCCCGGGGAGTCCTTCAGCAGCAGTTAGGACTTTCCTCTTCAGCCAGACCTGTTCAGTTGCCCTAATGATAATTCTAATGGGTTGCTTGGTTCGTTTTTTAATTGTTATAAGCCTCCTCGAGTACCTTCGGGTCAGAAAAGGAGGAGGAGGAGGAGGAGGAGGAGGAGGAGGAGGAGGAGGAGGAGGAGGAGGAGGAGGAGGAGGAGGAATATGCATAGAGAAAATAGAGGAGATGGACAGCTGAGGGTCTGGTGGTTAAGGTGCTGGGCTAGAAAGCAGGAGACTGAGAGTTCTAGTCCCGCCTTAGGCATGAAAGCCGGCTAGGGGACCTTGGGCCAGTCACTCACTCTCAGCCCAACTCACCTCACAGGGTTGTTGTTGTGGGGAAAACATTATTTCTAAAAATAATAAAGGTGGGATAAAAATTAAATAAATAAAATAAATAAATTTTCTATCCCACCCTTATTATTTTTATAAATAACTCAAGGCGGCGAACATCCCTAATACTACTTCTTCCTCCTGTTTTCCCCACAACAACAACCCTGTGAGGTGGGCCAAGAGAGAGGGACTGGCCCAAGGTCACCCAGCCGGCTCTCATGCCTAAGGCGGGATTAGAACTCTCAGGCTCCTGGTTTCCCATTGGCTCCTTCCTAGGGCTGAGAGACAGGGACTGGCCCAAGGTCACCCAGCCGGCTCTCATGCCTAAGGCAGGACTAGAACTCTCAATCTCATGGCTTCTAGCCCGTTGCCATAACCACTAGACCAAACTAGTGGAATCATAGCCTGGTGCCATGGAATTAAGCAACAGGGATGAAGATCACTGGAAGTTTATCAGTTTTAAGCAGCCCCTCAGTTTTCGTATTAACAAAGCTGAACGCATTTTGGAAGTTGTGCTAGGCCAGAGCTTTCCAAACTGTGTGTCGCGACATAAAAGTGTGTCGCCACACACAGTCTGGTGTGTCGCCACACAACCTGGAAGCGCTGACCATCATCAGCGGTTCCGGCTTTTCCCGCGACGACACACCAACGGCGGTGCGCAAAAACCGAAAGCGGCAGCAGCGCTTCCGGGTTTTTGCACGCTGCCGCAAGGGCGGCACTTCTGGGTTTTCCCACGGCAACACACCAACGGCGGTTGGTGTGTCGCCGCGGGAAAACTTTGGAAAGCCGTGTGCTAGGCAATTGTTTTTAAAGCCAGTAATGCCAAATCAGCCAAGTTACCTACAGGGTAGAAAGGTACCTTCCCAACCAGACTGTGGTTAGTTTCTCCAGTTGCCAGGGGTTCTTCCCTATGTCCCATGAAGACAGCTCAGAGCACTGGAGGTGTTTAGCTGATCTGATAGCCCAGTTCCAGTATCTCAAAGCCTGTGACATAGGAGGAGGTCCGGGCTGGTCTCAAGTGCAGGACATGGGATGGACTTAAATTCCTGGAAAGCGAAACCTTCCTGAATGTTAGAAAGAAACTTCCTCAGTGGAATGAATGACCCAGAGAGGCAGTGGGAATATTCTAGGGAAGGACCGAGTGCCATCTCTCAGGGGGGGCGCAACGTAAATTCCCCCCATGAGAGGAATGTCCGAGGGGTGTTGGACCGGGAGGCCTCCAGGCGCTCAGACTCAGCATTCCCACAGGGCCGGTCTGTCCAGGCAAGATCCTGAAGGGGGGGGGGAGGGGGGAGCAGGTGGTGCAAACCATCAGCGCTGGGGCAGGAGAGGGGCCGTTTTAATCCAAAAAGGCCCCAGAGTTGCTTGAGGTTAAGGTGCTGTACAATCTGCACAGAGAGGATAAATCTTCTGGTCCAGCTGCCCAAAAAAGGGCCCCTGCCTTAAGAGGCCCCAGCCCAATGGGGGTGCTCTAAGCGGTATCTTTTGCCAATCTTCCTGTTTTTCAACCCCCCCCCCCTGCCTGACGATAATGGGGCGAGAGAGTCACGGGCTTTCCTTTTCTGAAGGAAGCGATGGCTACAGCCGGACCTCCTGTGAAGAGGCCACTCCCTCTTTGACACAGACATGCCCATCTTCTCCCTCCCATGATCCTCGGGGCCTCCTCAGCCATCCCTCCCCCCTTTCTATGGGCAGGAAGAACTGCTTCTTGGGCAGCAACCTGCTCCTGCTGGCAAGCGCCTTCCTCTCGGGCTTCAGCAAGATGGCCAGATCTGTCGAGCTCATCCTGATGGGGCGTTTCCTGTGCGGCCTCAGCACAGGTACGCACTCGCCTCTCACAGCCGCTGGCCAGGTCCCCTTCAAGCATGGGCCAGAGGGGCGAGAGGCCCGACAGTCGTTCCCAGGACAGAGGCGGCCCTTACGTGAACATACGATCCCTGGCCGTGAGGCCACCCAGGACCATGAGGAAGAGCCTCAACTTGAGCCCCAGAGGGCATCGAGGGCATCGCATCGCTGCGCTGGCTGTGGGCTGCCCCCCCCCCCCCGTGCAAGGCTTTTTTGTGCCGCCATCGAGACTTCCATCTCGCCGAGCCACATCCACAAAGACTTGGCGGAGTCAAAGTGAAAAGCTGGGTCCCACCAGGAAGAGTCAGGGGATCTGCTGGGGGGCCAGGCAGAACAAGGAGCCCCACCCAACCTGCCCCACATCCTAGGCGGCAGCGCCAACCCCCTAATGCCAAGCCGGTTTCCAAATGTTCAGCTCCCCCTTTTTTTTGTGCCTCTCCCCTTGTGTGTCCAGACTGCTCGTGGCTCGCTCTGAAAATCAGGACTGGTAGTGCAGGAAGCACATGTGCTTTGCGTGGTCCCAATAACTTTTGTTATCTGCCTTCCATTCAAGGTGTGTGCATCCTCCTTCATTCCCAGTACCTCGGGGAAGTTTCCCCCAAAAATCTCCGTGGGTTTACTAATTCAACTGCTTCTGTGTTTTGGAGTTTGGGGAAAGTCCTTGGGTGACCTTGGGCCAGTCCCTGTCTCTCAGCCCTAGGAAGGAGCCAATGGCAAACCAGGAGACTGAGGGTTCTATTCCCGCCTTAGGCATGAAAGCTGGCTGGGTGACCTTGGGCCAGTCGCTCTCTCTCAGCCCAACTCACCTCACAGGGTTGTTGTTATGGGGAAAATAGGAGGAGGAAGGAGTATTAGGTATGTTCACCGCCTTGAGTTATTTATAAAAATAATAATAAAGGCGGGATATAAAATAAATAATAATAATAAACAAACAAACAGAAGCCTAGTGTCAAGATCAAGTGAAGTCATCATTCCTCTATATTCTGCATTAGTCAGGATACCTATCCTATACCTATACTCCATACCTAGAGTACTGAGTCCAGTTCCGGGCACCATGTTTTAGGAAGGACACTGACAAACTGGAGGGTCTCCAGAAGGGAGCAGCCAAGGTTATGATAAGCCTGGAAGGAATTGTTTAATGAGGAATGGTTGGAGGTGCTGGATGTCAGGAGACAGCAGGGAGACATGACAGCAGTCCTCAAAGTATCCGAAGGGCTGCCCTGTACAGGACAGGACAGAATTGTGTAGCATTGCTTCAGAAAATAGGATAAGGAAGAATGGATTTCTGTTAAAAGGAAGCTGATTTCAATTGGACATCAGGAAAAAAAATTCAGCAATGGAGGGAGACTCTCCTTTGCTAGCATGTTAGACTGAAGCTGAATGGCACTGGGTGATCTCCGAGGTCCTTTACCATCTCTATGGTCTATGATTTTATGACGAGCACAAGAGAGCGGAGAGGTACAGCTCGTCTCTCTTGCTCCACAAGCCTTTGGAAGCAACCTGGGTTTTCTCTCTGCTTCACCAGGGAGCTTTTGGGAAGTGAGAGCCTCTGGCCATTGCTGCTGGCCTTCAGCGGGGTCACGGCCTTGGTCCCACTGCTCACTCTGCCATTCTTCCCTGAGTCTCCGCCTCACTTCTTGCACAAAGGAGATGAAGAAGGATGCATGAAAGGTAACAGATGACAACACTTCTTCCCTCCCACAAGAAACGGTGACGTTAAAAAGCCTCAGAAAGGCAGGGGCAACCTCGAGCAAATCCAAGGGAGGCTGCCAAGGTGGGCGTGGGTTTGCAAACGAAGCCCAGTGCAGGAGGGTGCGAGGACCTGGGCATGTTCAGCCGAGGGGAAACGTGACAGCGGTCTCCCAGGTGCCAGGTCAGTCTGTAGTAAGGCTGCCCGGGCATGTATTACTGAGACCTGGCTGGGCTCGGAGGGGGCGCTCCTCTCAGAGCTGTGCCCCGCCAGGTTTCGGGTATAGCATCAGCCAACACCTCAGGGCAGGGGTGGGGGAGCGGCAGTTGCCATTTGGGAGTCTCTGGTGGCTTTCTGGGGCATCACGTGATGCTGCGCCGAACGACCCTGCGGGATTTGCTTAATGACAGCAACCAGAATTGCCGGAACTGCCATCATAAGTCGGCACGGCCATGTTACGTTGCGCTTTATGACCGTGTCGTTTAGCGACGGAGTTGCCGGTCCCAATTACCATTGTTAAGCGAGGATTACCTGTATTTGTTTTTATATAGTTTTTGTATGGTTTTTATTGTCCTTAAATTGTTGTATTGTTTTAGTGGTTTTATATTACTTTTAATTGTTTGTGAGCTGCCCAGAGTCATATATTTGAATATAAATTAGATGATAGATGATAGATAGATGAAATAGATAGATATAGATAGATAGATGATAGATAGATGATAGATAGATAGATAGATAGATAGATAGATAGATAGATAGATAGATGATAGATAGATGATAGATAGATAGATAGATAGATAGATAGATATAGATAGATAGATAGATAGATAGATAGATAGATAGATAGATGATAGAGAGAGAGATGATAGATAGATAGATAGATGATAGATAGATGATAGATAGATGATAGATAGATGATAGATGATAGATAGATAGATAGATAGATGATAGATAGATAGATAGATAGATAGATAGATAGATGATAGATAGAGATGATAGATAGATAGATAGATGATAGATAGATAGATAGATAGATAGATAGATAGATGATAGATAGATAGATGATGATAGATAGATAGATAGATAGATAGATAGATAGATAGATAGATGATAGAGATATATATATAGAGAGATATATAGAGATGATGATAGATAGATGATAGATAGATGATAGATAGATAGATAGATAGATAGATAGATAGATGATAGATAGATAGACAGATAGATGATAGATAGATGATAGATGATAGATGATAGATAGATAGATAGATAGAGATTGATAGATAAATAGAGATAGATAGATAGATAGATAGATAGATGATAGATAGATAGATGATAGATAGATGATGATAGATATAGATAGATAGATAGATAGATGATAGATAGATAGATAGACAGATAGATGATAGATAGATGATAGATGATAGATGATAGATAGATAGATAGATAGATAGAGATTGATAGATAAATATAGATAGATAGATAGATAGATAGATAGATAGATAGATGATAGATAGATAGATGATAGATAGATGATGATAGATAGATAGATAGATAGATAGATAGATAGATAGATAGATGATAGATAGATAGATGATAGACAGACAGATAGATAGATACCAATCGAAGAGAATATTTGTAGCTCAGGGTTGAACTGGGGAGTCTTTGGTGCTCTCTGAGCCTTGTTGTTTTCATGCAGACGTTTCATCGCCAGGCTAGGCTTTTCGCACTGAAGATGTTGCCTAGCCTGGCAATGAAACGTCTGCATGAAAACAACAAGGCTCAGAGAGCACCAAAGACTCCCCAGATAGATAGATAGAAGATGATAGATAGATAGATAGATAGATAGATAGATAGATAGATAGATAGATGATAGAGATAGATAGATGATAGATAGATAGATAGATAGATAGATAGATTGATAGATAGATAGATAGATAGATGATAGATAGATAGATAGATAGATAGATGGATAGATAGATAGATAGATAGATGATAGATAGAGATACATAGAGATAGAGGGATAGGGATAGGGATAGGGATGATAGGGATGATAGGGATAGGGATAGGGGTAGGGGTAGGGGTAGGGGTAGGGGTAGGGGTAGGGAGGGAGAGAGAGAGATATCTTCTACTTTTCCTCTTGTTCCTCCGTTAGCGTGCACGGTCTCGCACTGCAAAGCATCACCCCCGCCAGCTCCAGGTGCTCCCAACCTTTTTCCTCCACAGAAAAACAGCTGTACCGTTTCTGGTCTGCCACAAAGCAGACTTGGCTCCAGGAAGAAATGTGCCAGGTGGTTCTGCTGCAGGGCAGGAAGTCAGATGAGCTGTCTCCGCTGGGCCCAAAGTTGTGTCACGTGGCAGTGATACTCCGTGCCCACGTCCCTGTCACGGGATGATCCGTTTCTCATTCCTAGCAATGAAGGCATTCTGGGGGGAAGGGGCTCACCAGGCAGAGCTGGACGACTTGCAGAAGGAGTGTGTGGCCCCAGCGCAAGAGCGTCCTTGAGCTGGTGAAGGAGCCTTCCCTGCGCTGGCAGCTGTACATGCTGCTTCTCCTCGTGGTGACCACCCAGCTGAGTGGCATCCAGGCAGTTGAGTGAGGCCCTTGGTCCTTTGCTTCCAGGGAGGTGGGGAGACAGGGAACCAGAGGAAACCCTACCAATCTTGACTTCCCTCCACCAGATGTGGACACCCCTGCATTAATTCTCCAGCAATAATTGGCGTAAATGTATCACACTGATGTCAGAGCTCTAGCCTCCCTTATACATTGCTTAGCTCTCAAAATATATTACTGATTGCCACAACTGCAGAATATAATACACAAAATGCCATCCTAAAAGATAATTTGGAAACTCAGGTGTGCTACTGTTAACAAATAAGTACATTATTGCCTCATCTAAAATTAAAAAGGGAATCCTGACCAAAGGGCAGCTGACAAGCTACATTGCTGACCAAGGATTTGAACTGGTCTGACATTTTCCCAGAGATACAGTAGTAATACTTCTTATATTTAGCTAAAGAAGACACACAGATGCCCCAAACTCTCTCTCTTCTGTGGAAGAGTCCCTCCCCGCCTAAGGACCCTGCTTGGTCCGGGAATGCCCCTGCGCAGTTGTGGGCATCTCCCCACGGCCCGGCGAGTATCCTCTGGCTTCCGCTGGGCTCATGGCTCCTCCTCCTCAGATCTACTCCTACGCCTTCGAAGTGCTCCAGACGGCCGGGTTCCACCTCGACCACATCCCCTACTTGGCCCTGGGGGTGAGCCTCTGCGAACTTCTCTCCGCAGTCCTTTGTGTGAGTGAGTAGCTCGGCAAGGGGTGAAACGCAGCAGGGACAGGCCAGGACAGCTGCCGCCCCACCTCCAGGGAGGGCACACGGCACCCCTTCCTTGAAGGGTGGTGGGGGTAGTGAGCCAGAACGGGATCGTGGGCACAGACAGCCTGAGTGGCTTTGTGGTCACAAGTTGGGCCCTCCTCAAGCACCAGGCCTTTACAGCAGAGTCCAGCTGGAGGACTTTGAAACCGTGGCCGTGTCCATGTAAATAAGGTCTTGCAGGACCCGGACGGAGAAGACATTTGGGGGCAGCTCACAATGTGGGATGACCTTCCTTCCTCCTGGCCCTTGGAAGGAAGGCAACCTGTGGTAAGTGGGGCGGCCAACAGGCCTCAGGGTAGGGAGTTCCTCAAGCAGCAGCGTTGCCCCCCGTGCCCAGCTATGAGCAGACTTGTCATAGTCCTAACAGCAGAGGACCCTGTCTGGACCTGCGACTGGTCAGCCATGGCTAAGCTGCGGCTGCGTCCTCCCTGCTCCCAAGCAGTCATTTCTCTCCCCCGCCCCACAGAGCTTCATCATCGAATGGACCGGAAGGAAGGTGCTGCTCTGGGCAGGCTATGCGTTGATGGGCACCATGCTGGCAGTTATCACCTTGGCTCTCTCCCTGCAGGTGAGCAAGTGCCCCATGAACCGCTCATCCAAGCAAGGGATGCCCAGCTGTGGAGTGATTTACTGAAGGAGGGCATTGCACTACAAAATGGAGGAGGGTCTAAGCCAAAGAGGCAATGGAACTTGAGTTAAATGTACTTACTAATTTTTCTCATTGAACACAGTAGAAGTCATAGCGGGAGCTTTGGGGGTGATAACAAAGCCTTTGGGGCTCCAGGTTACACTTCCCTGATCTAATAGGTCACACACACACACACACACACACACACACACACTCTTTTGTGGTCAGAAAAGAAGGAGGCAACCCACTGCTGGCTGAGGAAGATGGTTTGATTCCCAATGCAGAACCAAGGCTGAGCAAAGCCAGAAGAGGAAGTTTAAGTGTCTTCTGCTCACAAGGACCACCTAGATGGGGAGGCCAAGAATGGTGGGGAAAGACTTGGCCAGGGAACCAGGACGTCAATTGTTGGTGGGCTTTAGGTAAAAATCCATCGCCAACAAGGAATCTCCTGGCCCTTGAGTCATTGAGAGTTGGGTGGCATACAAGTTAAATAATAGTAATTTAATGAACTAAAATGCAGTTTTGATTATTTCAGCCCTGGTTCTCCTGGATGCCCTACTGTAGCCTGTCTTTGATCTTCTGTTTTGTGTTCTTCTTTGGAATGGGCCCAGGTACGTTCTTCAGCACAGATTTATATGGATACCGACAGGTTACTTTTCCATTTAAAATTTTCGAAGTACGGGGCAGAACAAAGTGCACCCAGTAAATCAATATCCCACCAGGAAGCTCCTTAGACTGCAAATATGAATCCAAAGAGCCAGTGTGGTGTAGTGATTAAGGCATCAGACTAGAAACCAGGAGACTGTGCATTCTAGTCCCACCTTAGGCACAAAGCCAGCTGGGTGACCTTGGGCCAGTCACTTTCTCTCAGCCCTAGGAAGCAGACAATGGCAAACCACTTCCGGAAAACCTTGCCAAAAAAACTACAGGGACTTGTCCAGGCAGTCTGAGAATCAGACACGATTGAACGGTTTAAAAAAAAAAAGGTTAATTAAAGGGTCTGAATGTTGGACAGACCATGATTTGGTGGTGTCAAGAGTGGATTTTGGGAAAAATAGACATGGAATAATATGAAAGTAACAAGAGTGAAAGTAGAATAACTGCAGAAAGAGGCAGTATGAGTCCTATGTAAAAAGAATCAGAAGATACATTAATCTCCCAACAGAATGAATAGGAACTGGACATAAGGAAAGAGGATGTGGAAGCTGCTTGGAACATAGTGGAAAGAATTATGTTGTAGAGTGTTGCAGAAGTGTTGAAGTTATACCAAATGGAAAGCATGAAAAAGACCCATGGTGGAATGATAAAGAGGCTATGGATAAGGAAAAGATACAAATCTCAACTGCTGCAAAAACGAGAGTGAGAAAAAGATACTGTATAATACGAACAGAGAGAAAAATATACAGTATATGCAAAGACTGTAATCAAAGAGAGCAAGAACACTTAAGATTAAAAGAGACAGAGAAAATGCAGAGCTATTTTGATGGAAATAAAAATATGCATTAGAAGTGGGCAAAGAAATCTGAACTGAGGCGAAACTGAACTGAGGGAATGATGAAAGGAACATTTTAGAGATTTTTATTGGAATGATAGAGATATGCTTTGAAGGCGACAACCAGCAGCTTGAATTGCCCCCCGAAGTTCAGTGGGAGCCAGTGCAACTCATGTAGCACCAGAGTTATGTGCACATGCTATTCTCACTACGGAAGGCGCTGCTGCACTTTGGACCAGCTGAAGCTTCCAGATGCTCTGGACAGCCCCAGGTAGAGTGCGTTGCAATAGTCCAATTGGGAGGTGACTAAGACACGAGCGACCATGAGCGGTGCCTCGCAGTCTAATGGGTGCAACTGGTGCACAGGATGTACCTGTACAAAGGCCCTCCTGGTCACGGCTGCCGTCTGCTCCTCGAGCAGGAGCCGCACGTCCGGGAGGACCCCCAGATTGCCTCAGGGAGCATTACTCCATCCAGAGGTAACGATGGAAAATCACTAGATATGAGGTACTCTAAAATCCACGTTCACTCAGTCTTGTGGGGTTAAACTGAAGCCAGTTTTCCCCATCAAAACCTGCAGAGTCTCCAGGCACTGAGTAAGTATCTTTTCAGCATCGCTTGGACGACCCAAGGCAGAGACGTATAACTGCGTATCCTATGCATACCGATGATACTTAACTCTGTGCCGAAGGATGACCTCACCCAGCGGTTTCATGTAGATGCTAAATAGGAGGAGGGAGAGAGTTTTGCCCTGCAGCACCCAACAAAATAGAGGCTTGGAACCCACCTTAGAGGAAGGAGGAAAATCACCAAAGAACTGTGCCCCCCACGCCCCATACCCTCAGCTGGTCTAAAACGATACCATGATATTGAAAACCATCTCAGCAAACTCTAAGGCCAATATACAGTATAACCGCCAGTATCTTCTTTAGTAGATGCCTTTTATTCTACTGTAGTTCCTTTTTCTTTCAGTTGGTGTTCCTTTTTGTTCTTTTTTAATATAATTTTTATTAAATAAATTTTACAAAGTTAAAAGATAAACACAAAGCAATATACAGAAGAAGAAGTAAGAAAGAAGGAAAGATAAAGAAAAAGGTGTTGAGAACAATACAGGTAGTCCTTGCTTAACAACCATTTGTTTAGTGACGGTTCGGACTTACGACAGTGCTGGAAAAAACGACTTACAGCCGGTCCTCACACTTACGACCGTCATCGCATCCCTGCAGTCATGTGATCGCAATTTGGGTACTTGGCAACCGGTTCACATTTATGACCATCACAGCATCCTGTGGTCATGTGATCACCATTTTTTACCTTTCCAGCCAGCTTCTGGCAAGCAAAATCAACGGGGAACTGTGTGATTCGCTTAACAAATACATGGTTTGCTTAACTCCCACAGTGATTCGCTTAACGACTGCCGCAAAAAAGGTCATAAAATCGGGTTGGATTTGCTTAATGACCGCTTTGCTTAGCAACCTAGATCGTGGTCCCTATTGTGATCATTAAGCAAGGACTACCTGTAAAGAGCAAAGAGAAAGAAAAAGAAAACAAAAAGATACTTAAAGAAGGGACTTCCGATCTTCTTTACAGCAGTTGAAACCGTTTCCCCCCTTCAGAATTACATAACATTTATTTATTTATTTTTATTTTATTTTATTAAATTTATATTACCGCCCATCTCCCCTGTCGGGGACCCTGACCCTAACCCTAACGTGGTTCCCTTCTCCCCCATCCAGCTGTTCTTATGCACCCAGTGGCCAGGATTTGGGTGAGGGGGGCTAGGATGGTAAAATCACCTGGAGAGATGTCATCGAAAAGTTTGCTATGGCAGCTATGTTAATGGAATTTGTGTACCTTGGTCGAACTTTTGCTAAAGATGGGGAAATGGAGAAATTATAGGATATACAAACGCTTATAGGAAGGTAGTTGCGATGATCCTCAGCTAGAAATCAGCACTCCTCACACGAAACACGTTGGAATCGAAAAGAATCTTTTATTTCAGCTCGTGATCCAAAGTACGTTAAAGCTTCAAGTAATTTACAGTTCTACAAGTAGTGATTTAAGTTTATTTTTTTATTTTTTTAATTTATTTATTGGATTTTATCACTGCCCATCTCCTCCCAAGGGGGGGCTCTGAGCCGTTTACAATAAGATCATTATTAAAATTCAATACCCATTAGAAATACAATAATATCAAAATATAAATGAAAATGAAAATGAAATAAAATCCAGATGGCTAAAGATCTTTGTCAGTTTGCGAGCTTAGGGGTTATTCCAGGTCATTCTGGGGTGCTAGCCATCCCCAGGAATTACTGTTCTCCCTACCGTTCCAGGCCAACTGGCAGAGCCAGGTTTTTAGCTTTTTACGAAAGTCCAGGAGCGAGGTGGCCTGTCTCACCTCCGGGGGAAGAATGTTCCAGAGGGAGGGCGCTACTGCAGAGAAGGCCCGCTTCCAAGACCCCGTCAGATGGAATTCTTTTACAGACGGGGTCCGCAGCATGCCCTCTCTGCATGACCGGTGGGACCGGACGATGTAATAGGGATGAGACGGTCCCTCAGGTAACCTGGCCCCATGCCATGTAGGGCTTTAAAGGTGATAACCACAACCTAAATACATGTCTTCCCCCCCCCCTTTCCTGGCAAGTTCCTCCAAGCCGCAGCCTCCTGCCATCTAGCGCCTCTTTCGCTTTGATTACACTGTCCGGCCTGCCTGGTGCTCAATCCACATTAGTTGTCTCCCCTCCGCAGGTACTCCGCTTATTGCTTTCTGTGGTTTATCCACTGGATATTTCCTGGCTGGCTCTATGTCAGAATGGCACCCAGGGGGGATCATTCATGACAGTAGTGGGTGCTGCAATTAGTGAACATTTGCCAAAAGAAGCAACACTGCTGTATATATAAGTGTGGTTCTGGCCACAGGTAAATATATATTTGTTTGAAGTGCCGTGATCTGGAGCACTGGAAACTCCTAATGACTGGAGACAGCTCTGCTTGCATGATTTTCAGGAGCTCAAGCAGTTGCTAGGCCTGGGCACCACCTTTAGACATTTACCCCAACTTCTCCCTTCCCCAACCACATTTAATAAAGTAGCTACTGTAGTTCCCCCTCCTGGCCACAGCTACGTTTTGGGTGCTACTGAGCAAAGGAGGCTGCTCAGGAAATCCGCTTGATGAGAAATCTCCCTGAGATTACTTGTAGAATTGGTGGTGCTGGTAACAGCAGCAAACCCTCCTATGCTTTTCACCACAGCTGGTGCCACAGCCTCTGTGAGGATGGAAATCTTCGACCGGTCGTCCAGAGCATCTGCCTTTGTGATCGGGGGTGTGCTCAACTGGGCTGGAGTCTTTGTGATGGGAATGGTGTTTCCATTGATTGTGGTAAGCAATTCTTGTCCGAATGGATTTATTCCTCCAATCTGTGTAATCTGCAGTTAAGGAAGTTGGGGGAATCAACTGCCAGCCTCTTGCGGTTGGCTGAAGCTGGCTTGCAGAGTGATGCAAAGTTGGCAATATGAGCTGAATCCCAGGGCTGGCATTCGGAAACCAAAGTCAGGAATATTTATTGGGAATTTGCACAAGAAACAGCATGCGTTCAACTAAGAAATGCTTGCCTCATAATTGTAAAAGGTTATGGGGGTGTTTGTTTTTCCATCCTCAGGAAAACTTCCGTCATTTCAGCTTCCTCATCTTCATGGGGACCCTTTACACTTCAGGCTTTCTTATTTACTTCTTCCTGCCTGAGACAAAGAAAAAATCCATCCTAGAAATCCAAGAAGAGTTTGATAAACTTAATTTTAAGAAGAAACGAATTCCTGTCTTAGAAACCCAGCTGACCAAAGACCATGAATTCTGTACTAAACTGTGACCCAGCTGCACTCTCAAGCCTCGGAGGAGCCCTGCGCGATCCAACCTGCGCTGCACTGCAGCTTTAAGGGGGATCCCTTTAGGGGACACTCCAGAATCAGGTGTCACAGGGCCTTCTCCATCCCTGATATATTACAGCAAAGTCTGAAAAGCAGGTCCAGTCACCAAATCACGGTTCTTTTGTGATGACCGGGGGAAAAAGACACCAAATCCATCCAGAAATAAACATCATTGTATGCTTGAAGGGACAATATTGTACTTTTTGATAAACCATATAGGGCCTAGCTGGCTTCGCTAGGACTGCAGCATGTCTTTGAAGGAAGAGGAAGAGAGTGCTTCCAGAGAGTCCCCGGCACCTGATGCCAGCTGCCGTTCACCTCTACCCGCATCATCTGCATCTTGGAGGGCCTGCAACTTGCCCTCTGGTCCAGCTGCAGAAGTGCAGGAAGGCACACTCATTACCATCTGGATAGGGTGGTTTATACTCTTCTTTGCCACAGGCGTATTTAATCTCTTTTAAAGCTACCTCTTGAGGAAATGAGTTCTGTGCTGTGGGGAAAAGTCATTTTAACTGTCCTTCAGATTCACTGATTCCAGCATTAGAAAGAGGAGACGGCCTCCTCCCTCTGCATTTTACCCCACTTCCTTGACACTGGCCATTTCAATGTCCAGCCACAGTTCACAGAGGTCCTTCTGGAGCTCTTTGTACCTCCTTTTTGTTTTTAACCCATATGGATTATTTGATATTATAACCAACTTGGTGACCTCACTGCCCATTCTAACTCCAGATTTATTACCCCAGTCCCCCTCCTTCATTGCAAGAGCTGGCCATTTATTTCCACTCTTCTTTAATCTGCTGTTATGCTTCCCTCACAACTCTGAGAATTCATAGGTGAAGCTGATTACTTAGATCCATTCAGTCTGGTTCTATGTTTTACATTGGCAAGAAAGTGCATTGCTAAGTCTTGTACTTAAGCAGGGGAAGTGGCTGTTGAATTCCACTGAATTTCCTGGTGACTCTCCTTGTCAGCTTCCTGTTCTAGTCCCTCGTGGACTGGTGTTGTCAGAAAGTGTTACAGGGCATTTATGCTAGCATAACTTAAACCACAGCTTTCCAAACTGTGTGTCGCAACACAAAAGTATGTCACCTGCAGGGCCCAGGTGTGTTGCGTCAAAACCCGGAAGCGCTGATGGCGCGCCGCCGCCACGCACGGCCGCGCGCACGGCGGCGGGCCATCAGTGCTTCCGGGTTTTCTCACGGCACACAAGGACACCGCTGCCGCCACCGCTGCGGCGCACAAAACCCGAAAGCGGCAGCGGCACTTCCGGGTTTTTGCACGCCGGCACAGAAGCGGCGCTTCTAGGTTTTTGCGCGCCGCCACAGCAGCGGCACTTCCGGGTTTTTGCACGCCACCGTTGGTGTGTCGCCGCAGGAAAAGTTTGGAAAGCCCTGACTTAAACAGTGAATGAGGTCATCAAAGCAGCAGACATGACAAAACAATAAGAGAAGAATGATATGGCAATATTGAAGCACAAAATGGCTTAAAAGCTAATCAAAAAGAAAGCTCAAAACTCTAGATTACCCTTCCTGGAATTTCAGCTTGATATTTTAAACTATGGCAGACAACAGACCAGATCTCTTGGCACTGTCATCTAAACTGATACAGCCGAAAGGTGTGGAACCGTTCTTCTCAGGCAGCGTAAAATAGCTCTGAGGCAGAATGGAAGAAGCAGCTGTGTCCTCCTCAGAGGCATTTCTCCAGCACTGATTTCCCACCAGGCCAAGCAGAGCTCTTTTCATTCAGCCTAAAACCATTTTGAAAAGATCCAATTTAATCACATTCATCCAAGAATCCTGGAAGCTGAGACAACGTCAAACTCCTAAACACTCTATGAGAAAGGTGGGTTCAATCTCAGATGATAAATCTATGCCAGAAGTTTTTTCCAGAATATCCACACTCTGGAATCACACTCAATGCCTGCACTTTGCCTGGGCGTTCCTCCATTGAAGCCAGGACACAAAACGGGTAAAAGCGCCAAATATTGCCTGTGTCTTCTAAGTTGGAGGACAGGAGGAACCAGGGCCCACTCAGTCTGATGTCAACATTTGGCAAGACACGCAACAGATTAATCTGCAAACTCTTTGAATATAATGCAGTGGTTATCGGATAGATTTGTGAATAACAAATCTTGTCAGAGTCACTTTCTTTTTTATATAAGATAACTTCATTTGGGATTTTGGCAAGCCTCATAACATTCTGATTTGCAAGTCAGTTAACTATGGTCTGGATAGCAGGACAATTAAGTGAAATTGGCTGAACATTCAAATATTCAAAGAATACTCATCAATGGTCCCACTTCAGAAGTCAGTGCTGGACTGAGGAGTCTTCAGTATTTGTATTGACGACTTGGACAACTAGAAGGAAGAGCTGCTTCTGAAATGTCCAGATGACCCACCCGATCTAGTAGGCTGATATATAAAATTCAAAGAGATTTTGGTAAGATAGAAAAAGCAAGAGAAATTTGGCAAATGTAACATTATTCCCCTGGGGAAAAGATAAAGCAAATGTGTAAGCAAGCAAGGGCTTGCCATAAGACTTGCAGAACAGATCTGCTCAGTCACAGGCTGACTATGGGCCAGCGAGATACGTGGCTGCCCAAAGCAAGCACAGTTTTAGGCTGCATTAAAAGAAGCCATGTTTCCACATCACAGAAAATCATCACTCCACATTATTGGTCTGGGACCATGCAGTAAATACTCTGAAAAATAAATAAATAAATAAATAAATAAATAAATATACATACATACATACATACATACATACATACATACAAATGAAATGAACTTATTCCACTTTGTTTTGCCTTAATGAGATTCCCACCCTAAGCACCGGGTCTCAATCTGGGCTCCACACGTGAGGGAGATTTTAGGAAAACTGGGAGCTTCGGTGGGGGAGATCAGAGGACAGGAAACCAGGCAGGGAGGCAGAAGGCTCCTTAACCCTGAGAAAAGAAGGCAATGAGGGAGGATGTTGATTTTATTGTAATTTCTTCGTTTGATTGTTGTGAGGCGCCTAGGTTGAGTCGTGTGGCATACAAGGTAAACAAATAAATAACCTAGCAGCCTCCAGATACTTGAAAGAAGGCGGTCAAGCGCTCTCCTCTCTCAGCCCAGAATGCAGGTGTAATGGCCCGTGGGAGTGGCCTTGGGGGACAACCAGCATGTAAAAGTTGTCTCAGACCACCAAAGGAGGGAGGGCATGGGACGTGTTTCCGAAGGGACCCCCCCTAATTTTCCAGGGACTAAAAGGAGAGGACGGGCGTGGTGGCTCAGTGGGTAAGATGCCAGGCTTGTTGATCGGAAGGTCGCAAGTTTGGAGGTTCGAATCCCTAGCCCCGCGTGACGGAGTGAGCTCCCGCACTCGCCCCAGCTCTTGCCAACCTAGCAATTTGAAAGCATGCAAATGCAAGTAGATAAATAGGTACCACTTCGGTGGGAAGGTAACAGCGTTCTGTGCGCGTCATGCTGGCCACGTGACCGTGGAAGCATCTTCGGACAACTCTGGCTCTTCGGCTAACAAATGGAGATGAGCACCGGCCCCTAGAGTCGGACACGACTGCACAAATGTGCGGGGGGAACCTCTCTCTACTAAAAGGAGAGGAGGGGAGAAACACTTTCAGTCTTGCAAGAGACTGTTAATGTAACCATACAATAAAGATAGATCAGATAGTCCTGGTTGGGCTAACAGCAGGACACAAAATAATGGCTTTATCCAGGCTGAACTGGGCAAACCATAGTTAATGCTAGGATGAGACTCGGGAATAATGGGTCTCTTCTCCAGCACTTCTAAAATTCCATGTCTCTCCCTCAGTGGATCAGCTCCTCAGAAATCCAGAGATATTTATTATTTATTTATTTATTTATTTATTAAATGTATATTACCGCCCATCTCCCCCATCGGGGACCCTGGGCGGTTCACAATAAAACATAGTTAAAACATAAATATAAAATTACAATATAATAAATAAAATCCAAGTATAAAAGATGTTAAAAATGGTAATACTGGGAGGCTTCATAGGACTAACCATCCCCAAGAGGAACTGTTGGCATTTCCCTCCCAGGCAAGGCGGCAGAACCAGATTTTTAAGTCTTTCCGAAAGGTCAGGAGCGAGGAAACCTGTCAGAGTACACAACGCTGGGGCTGCCAATGTTCCTTCTAGACCTCAGAGTAATACATTCTATTGAGTAAGCAGACACTCACAAGAGATTAGATAAAATAGTCTATTTACTCTATATACATACGCAGTCAATACACAGTCCAATAACGTCCAACAGATACAGATGATAATGAAGATAGTAACGAGAAGAAGAATGAACACCAGAGCTCCTCTGCTTATATACTTAAATTGACCAATCACATTATAGGTCAAATTCATTATCTACCACACCCAGCTTAAACTATATCAGCTGTGGTATGAGTCACTTCTTTCATCATTCTTCAACAATGGCTGCTGATAGAATGACTTGCAGAACTTAATGCCTCTCACCTGTCTAATTAATCTAGCTGTAAATTCTGGGTATTATACAAACCCCAACAAAACCCGCCTCGGCTCTGGGGGTAAGGTATTCCAAAGGGCGGGCACAACTTCAGAGAAGGCCCGCCTCCTGGACCCCGCTAGATGGAACTCTAGCCGATGGGGTCTGCAGCAAGCCCTCTCTGACTGATCGGGTGGGACAGGTCGATGTTCTGGGGATGAGACGGTCCCTCAGGTATTCTGGCCCCATGCCATGTAGGGCTTTAAAGGTGATGACCAACACCTTGAATTGTACCCGGAAGCAGACTGGTACCCAATGCAGCTTGCGCAGCAGAGGTGTCACATGTGCCGATCGTCTGGCCCCAATAACTGTCCGCGCAGCTGCATTCTGGACCAGTTGAAGCTTCCGGATACTCCTCAAGGGTAGCCCCATGTAGAGCGCATTACAATAGTCTATATGGGAGATGACAAGGGTATGAGTCCAGGAATGGGCATAACTGGTGCACAATCCGAAGTTTTGCAAAGTCCCTCCTGGCCACGGCTGCCACCTGCTCTTCAAGCAGGAGTCGTGAGTCCAGGAGAACCCCCAAATTCCGCACTGGCTCCGAATGGGGTAGTGCCACCCCATCCAGAACCAAAGATGACAACTTCCTAGATCCCGAGCGGCCATCAATCCACAGCCACTCCGTCTTACTAGGGTTCAGCCGAAGCCTGTTGTTCCCCATCCAGGCCCCCACAGCCTCCAGGCACTGAGATAGGGCGACAACTGCATCACTTCACCCGGAATGGAAATATACAGCTGAGTATCATCAGCATATAGATGGTATTTCATCCCATGGTGACAGATGATCTCAACCAGCGGCTTCATATAGATGTTAAACAGGAGAGGGGACAGCACTGAACCCTGTGGCTCCCCACACCAGAGGGGCCATGGGTCAGATCTCTCCTCCCCTATCATCACTGATTGGGAACGGCCCCGGAGGAAGGAGGTGAACCAGCGTAAAACTACACCGCCCACCCCCAACTCCCTGAGCCGCCCCAGAAGGATACCATGGTCGATGGTATCAAAAGCCACTGAGAGATCTAAGAGAGCAAGGATGGATGCACTCCCTCCATCCCGTCCTTGCCATAGATCATCCATAAGTGCGACCAATGCAGTCTCCATCCCATATCCCGGCCTGAAACCTGACTGAAAGGGGTCTAGATTTGTTTCCTCCAGAATCCTCTGGAGTTGTGACGCCACCACTTTCTCCACCACCTTCCCTAGAAAGGGGAGGTGGGAGACTGGACAAAAGTTGTTCAAAATAGTAGGGTCCAGGGATGATTTCTTGAGGAGGGGGTGCACCAGCACCTCCTTAAGGGCTGCTAGGAACACCCTCTCCCCAAGAGATGTATTAATCATCGCCTGGACCCAACCACAAGTCACCTCCCGGGCCGATTTTACTAACCAGGAGGGACATGGATGTAAATGACATGTGGTGGCCTTCACAATCTGGAGGATTCTGTCCACTTCCTCAGGTCCAACAGGATCGAACCGTTTCCAGATAACAGGGTAAGTACATTCCTCCATCATCTCCCCAGACTGTGTATCACGCTTAGAGTCCAACTTAGAATGGATCTGAACGATTTTCTCCTGCAGATGCTCTGAAAACTCCTCCGAACGACCCTGTAAATGGGTCACTGATTGTGTTTGACCCAGAAGAGATCTCGTAATCTTAAACAGGGTCGTCAGGTGGCATTCTGCGGAGGCAATAAGAGCGGAGAAATATTCATGTTTCGCCGCTCTTACCGCCACAAGGTAGGCCTTAACAGCGGCTCTAGATTGTGTCCAGTCAGATTCAGTCTTCGTCTTTCTCCAGCGGCACTCCAGATGTCTCTTAACCCTCTTCAAAACCCTCAACTCCTCCGTAAACCACGGGGAGTGACGGGCCAAATGAGGGTCTCAAGGTCACCAGGGGGTGGTCTGACCATGACAACGGGGACAGATCTAACTCTCCCCTCAGATCACTTTGCCACTGCTCCAACAAGAAAACCAGGTCCGGGGTGAGGCCACTGTCTCAAGTCAGGTCCCTAATTATCTGGGACAGGCCCATGGCTGCCATGGTAGCCATGAACTCCATGCCGCTCCTGAGGTCCATCCCAGGGACAGCAGACTGAAGTCCCCCAGAACCATAAATCTGGGGAACTCCACTGCCAACCCCGAGACGGCCTCCAGCAGCTCAGGCAGGGAGGTTGCTACACAGCAGGGAGGCTGGTACAGCAGCAACACTCCCAACTGTTCTCAGGAACCCAACTTAAAAAACAGGGTCTCACAGCCAGCCACTTGCAGAGCAGTGCCCCTGTGAGCCATTAGAGACTCTCAGATGACAACCACCACCCCTCCTCCCCTGCCCCCGTGTCTTGGCTGGTGCCACACCTGAAACCCGACTGGGCACATTTCCGAGAGGGCAACACACCCCCCCTCAGGGCCCAGCCAGGTCTCGGTGATACAAGCCAGGTCTGCCCCATCCTCTGTGATCAAATCACATATGAGGGGGGGCTTGTTGTTCACTGACCTGGCATTGAGAAGCAGCAGCCAGAGACCAGAGCCCTCAAGGATCTGTTGTCCAAGGCCTGGGTTTGAACTTGGAGGGCTGGAACACGCCACCGGTACCAAACACTGGGGGCGTATTTCCCAAAGATGGCCTACCGTCCAGTTCCTGTCATAACATCCCCGACCCATCACCACTTCAACCGGGTGGCCTGCCCTGCAGCCCCCAGAGTTTCCTAGGTCAGTAGCCTCCACTCCCAAACCACTGGAAGTCCTGGGTTTAAACATAGGTCCCTTATCCCACACACTCATCCTCTCAACCACATTCAACCCTGGGCAGTGGTGGGCCCCCCCCAGTGCACCAGCTCCTGCTCTCAGCACTGTTGGGTTCCCAACCACCACCCTCACACACACTATACTTCCACTTTTACTGTGCTCCCCCAACTTCTCTCACTGGTAGAGGAGGGGCAACTCAATCACTCCTACCCCTCTGACCTATGCTCAGGGGGTACTCTTACACACAATCAAACACTCCTGGCCCCCACCCTGTATCTCTCACCTATGGGGGGGTACCTCACACACTAAGGGACCCAACCCACTGCCGCTTGCCTGGATGGGAATAGATGGTTCACTCAAGGTCTCTATGTTATAAAAAGACCACCAGTCCTCTGTGTTGGTGCTCCTTTCCGGCACAAGGTATTAAGGCCAGCTCAGCATCCAGAATGTCCAAGTCTCGAGTTTCTTCTCCAAAATCGCCCCGATCTCCAACATCTCCTAAGTCCAGTTGTTGAAATAATAGGGGGGGGGGTGTCCAAGCTGCGCTGGATTGCCGCATTGGGGCTCGTCATCCTGCTAGTCCACTATGTTGGTCAAGGGCTAGGCCCATTCACCACTCGCCATGCCACAGGCCCACTACCACACTGAGGGTCCACCAAAAGCTCACTGCTGCACCAAGGGCTGAGGGTCCGTTGCACCAAGGCTCGCTGCCGCTGCCATCCCCAAAGCTGTGCTGGAAGTTCGCTGCGGGGGCCAAAGGGTCTACCATGCTGAAGGCCATGCGCCAGAAGCTGCTAAGGGCCACCAAGGCCACGCTGCTCCACCGATCCTCCACCCATCTCAGTGCCTGGCCCGCCCCGTCCTCGGGGTCCCCCCAAATGCAAACGCCGGTCTCGGGCTCACCGTGCTCCTCCCACAGTCACGGCCAGATGACTTCAAGAAAAGGGGAATGCTCCGGTGCTCACACACATGCCAAGACCAGCCGCACCACCAAGCTCCACATTCCAAATGCAGACACCTCCGCCGAGCCCCACCGCACCACTCCGTCCCAGCTCCTCTGCTGTCTCCCCTACCAGTTGGTAAGCAGGGGTAGGGGGTCTGGACTCCAAATCTGCGCCCCAGTCTGCGCCCCAGTTCTCCATCCAGGAGCTGCAGCCACCGTTTCTGCTCTCTCTGCCCAGGAGAACTCTATCTACTCCATTCTCCATTCTCCAGCATAAGATATTAAAGCCGGGCAGGATTCCGATGTCTGGAAACCTGGGGTTCCTCTACCGACTCCCCACCAGTTGGCACGCTGACATGTAGGGGAAATATGTCCCTTGCATGGGAGATGGGCGGGGAATAAATTTGAATAATAAATAAATAAATAAGTAAATAAGTAAATAAATAAATAAATGAATGAATGTAGGGGAAATATGTAGGGGTGGGGGTCTGGACTCCAAATCCAAGCCCTAAAAAAACCCTTCAAAGCAGCTCACGGCGTCTGCGTCCGCTCCTGATCGCCATCTTGGATTTTTACCAAGATGGGTAAAGGTATCGATGGGAGGGGTGGGGGAGAGAGAGATTGTTTCACCTGGAGCAAAATAGTACAGCTGCAACATTGTTTTCCATCTCAAGAGTGATCACCCACCCCTAGTAGACTCCTTTTCCTTCAACTCTACCGAGCAGAGTAAACTTCAAATTTAGGTTTGTCCCTTAACTGATAGATACTGTCAGCCAGTGTGGTCTAGTAAACCATTAACTGTTCTTTCCTGAATCACTGCAGGTTTGAAACGATTATTGGGAAATTACCAGCTAGTAATTTACTGAAAAATGACAAAAATGTCATGAGTCTAATGAAATTCCATCCTATATAATTCCAATAAGCATTCCAAATCCTGTTTTGACAAAGACGTGCCCAAGCTAAGGTAATTTCAGTCTACATGAAAGGCCCATTTCTACAGAATCTCCTTCTTGTGAATTTTTCCAGCTCTTCGTTGCTGGATGTGGTCATGCAGAGACTGGACAGTCACCTTTCAGCAATTGTTTAACTGGGATATTAGTACTGAGCAGAAGGTCGTGCTTGGAGTTCTTATTGGCCCCTGGGACTGGGGCTGAGGTTCCCAGTGTGACAGTCGGTAGCTACCTTGAGTATTATTAGGTAAAGGTAAAGGTTCCCCTCGCACATTTGTGCAGTCGTGTCCGACTCTAGGGGCCGGTGCTCATCTCCGTTTCTTAGCCGAAGAGCCAGCGTTGTCCGAAGATGCTTCCATGGTCATGTGGCCGGCATGACGCACGTGGAACGCTGTTACCTACCCACTGAAGTGGTTACCTATTTATCTACTTGCATCTGCCTGCTTTCGAATTGCTAGGTTGACAAGAGCTGGGGCGAGTGCGGGAGCTCACTCCGTCACGCAGGGCTAGGGATTCGAACCGCCGAACTTGCGATCTTCCGATCAACAAGCCTTGCATCTCAATTATTTCTAATAATGAGTATTATTAGAAATGGGGAGTCTTTGGTGCTCTCTGAGCCTTGTTGTTTTCATGCAGACGTTTCATTGCCAGGCTAGGCAACATCTTCAGTGCGAAAAAGGGAGAGGGACTTGCTCTCTGTTTATATACCCAGGCTTGTCCTGCCTGTGTTGGTGGGGGTGTTGTTCTCTCCTTAGGAGTTCTTTGATTGGGCTGTTGTTTGCTGCTTGGTTGACTGACTGAGTTAATAGTTCCTTGATTAAGGTCTATTGTGCTGTTTGATTGTTCCTCTGGTGCTAATCCTGGTGTTAATCTTTACACATCTGGGTGTTGATTGCTGGCCCAGGGGTGTTCTGGTCTTCTGGCTATTCTATTGTCTCTTATGAATGGTATGTAAATGTTGTTAACCTCTATGTGTCTGTTGATGGCTGCTTTGTCTGAGTGCCAAGCTTCTAGGAATTCTCTAGCATTTTTGGATTTGGCCTTGTCTAATATGCTCACAGTTTCCCAGTTGAAAGTATGGTTAAGTCTGTCCATGTGTTGTGAGATTAAGGAGTTTTCATCATGTCTTCTGACTGCTAGTTCGTGTTCGCCTGTGACCAGTGGGTCGTTGAAAAAGAGCCTCAGTCAAGAAACGTGCATTCATGGTAAACCCTGTCATTAATATCACATGTACTTTGGTCCAAGAAAGTGGATTCATCTTGTCAACTCTAACCAACAGCTAGCAGAAAGTTTGACATCTATTACCACCTCACATTTTTTTCAGGATTCAGTGCAGCAAGGGGAAATTTATATAATTTGATGACAGCAAAGGCAAAGTATTTCCCAAGTCTGTGGGAGTTCACAGAAGCCAGGCAATTTCTGGTCCTTTAATTGGTCATTGTATCTACTGCTGGATTATTTATTTAACCCAATAGCTTCAACTTTGCATTGAAAGCAAAATTAATAAATTAATTGAAAACTTGCGTGGCAAACTTTAACTTCAATTAAATGGGGCCAATTGCGAATTTCTGCAAGGAGAGACCTCTTTGAGAAGCAGCCCGTGTGCCTTCTGGTTACAGGAAATTAGTTCCTGCTCACTCCTTAGCTAGGAGATGGCGAGCTTCCTCTCGGACCTGGTGAGTACTGGGTTATCTGTCCCTCACCCCCGACACACACACACACACATGGAGGAGAAGACTCTAGATGAAGCAAATGGCAAACGTTATTTGTAATACTCCTTGCTCCTCTGTTCAGTTCAGAGCCTGCCTTTCCTTTAGGACTTCAAGGTTACCTTGTGAAAGGAATTAGCTAGGGACACTCAGCTACCTGAAGTACAGCCGAAGATGAGGGAGCCGTCCTCTCCCCAGGTGCCTGCCGCCTCTTTGAAGCTCTCCCCCAATTTCCAGGAAAGGAAGGGTGCTGTGAAGGAAGCAGAGCTCAGAGGGCAAAAGGAGAGGGTGCTGCTTGGGGTGGGGGTCCTCTAAAGGACAAGAAGTGGGATTCAGCGGTGGGGCACCTGGTTGCTCTGGAAGGTTGTGGCGTTTTGTGTTCCGAGTACAGTAAATCCCAGTGAAATTCAACAGAACTAATTGCCATAAAGAGACTGTGGGACTGCCCCATAAGAAGCAGGTGAGTGGACATATTACCCTCCTCCGGGTGATGCGGTGCCTCTGCTTCCTCACGTTTGTCACGCAGGTTCCTTAAAGGCTGCGCTGATGGCACGGCCTTGGTTTCTCCCTCTCCTGGCCTGGATTGCTGTCACAGACATGGGGGGGGGGGGTCATCTTTTGCTGGGCCGAACCAGTTCTTCTTTGGAGGATAGCCGCTTCCTCCAGGTCGCCTGGGGCAACGCCAGAGCCGGCCCTTCTTTCGGCTTGAACTGCAGAAAGCTCTTCGCCTGATGCCTTGAGCTTTTAAATATACGCAGCGTGGTCCTTGACTGGCCGTTTTAAGTCCTTTTCGTCTCGCCTTAACAAATTAATTAGCTGGTCTATTTTAAAGACGAATGTACATCTAACCCTCTATCCCAGGAGGGCCGCCAGAAGGCGAACCGCCTGAACGCCGGGGCCAGAGCAGAGAGTGGCCCGCAGCAGACTCGGGTGGCCAGTGGGGGAGGCCCTTGCCCCACCCCAGCCTCCAGGCAGGGTGCCACAGACCGTCTGAGAAGCATGGTTGGCATCAGCAGAAAGTGGGACACAAGGACCGGGAAGAGGGGCAGCTGTCTCCGAGGGCTGGGCTGAGTCTGAAGTGACCCCCCTGTGGCTTCGCGTTCGGGCTCCAGCTTGAAATCAAATTGTGGAAACAAAAAACATTTTATGGGAAGGACAGGTTTGTGTCATGTCTAATTATTCCAAGCCAAAAAAAAATTAAAAAAAAAAAGAGGGAGACATTCGAACTGGCTTAGAGGTACTTTTCCTCTAAAATAAACTTAGCCTAAGTATAGAAAATAGCACAAGGATGTAAATAAGAGGGAAGCAGGGAAAGTTGCAAAGAGGCAGACAAAAAAGATCCTTTCTTACATAGGTTTGCTGGAAAATCAGTTGGAATGCAAGAAGCCGGGCATGGAAGAAACGAGGGGGGGGGGGAATCGCCTCCTACCAAGTGGGGAAGGGAGCGGTGTGGGTCAGAAAGGAAGCCAACCCTTCAGCTCAGTCAAGCCAAGGGGCGGCACCGTCTCCTTCCCCAAGAGAGATCTGCGGGGTTAAGAGAGGAGAAGCTGCCCTGATCCTTGCCCACCTCTGGCTGAGCCCTCAAGAGGCCTCTCTCCAGCAGGAAATTCTGCACGGGGCCAGTCCTGCTGTTCCTCTTTCGTTCCCTGGAGTTGCCATACTTTACTTTTTCAATTCTGCTCTGAGGAAAGCAGAAGGCATAAGCTTTCATAAGCCTGCCTGGGATGGGAATGCCAACAGTTCCTCCTGGGGCTGGCTGATCCCATGAAGCCCTTCCTAGTATTAGTAGCTATCGCCCTTGGATTTTATATTTATTTATTGATGTTGGGATTTTGTATTTGTATTTTTAACCTTGTTTTTATTGTGAACCGCCCAGGGTCCCCCGATTGGGGGAGATGGGCGGTAATACAAGTTTCAATAATAAAATAAATAAATAAGCTAGCCCTTTCCCGAGGTCTGGCATGTTATAGGATAAGATCGGTGACAAATGTGGGGTAGTGGCTAAGATACTGGCTTCAGGGGCCTTGAACTGGTCCCTGCCTCACAGCCCAACTGGAGCAAACCTGGTCCTCGAGGCGGCACTAGAGGGTTCCCTTGAAGGAGAATTAAGCTCTGGTTTCCCCCACAAAAAACTCCGTCATAGAATATCATTTATATACAGGCAGAAACAGTGAAAACTGGTATGTTCTTTGCTTTTTTAAATCATTCTCTAACAATCATTAGAAAGGAAGATTTAGCCATTAGATAATTCCTGATTTGCTGGCTATATCCAAGACATCAGAAATGGAGCATTTTTCCTTGGGAATTGGGGGAGCAATCGGGTTCTCCACAGGAAGGAAGGGAGGGAGGGAGGGAGGGACTGTGCTGGTTGGTTCCAGAGTGGAAGGATGCCCAAACCAACCTGCTTCATTGGAGTCCCGTTTGAAGCCCAAGATATATGCAACATCCAAACAGCAGGTCCAGATAATGTCTCTCCAACCGCAGCAATGAACTCTGAACCTCTGCTGAAACCCAAAAGCTTATTAAGTAACTAGTTGAGTTAAGAAATTCTGTGTGATTTTACTCTTGTTTTATGGTATTTCCCTTTTCCCAATACACTCCTTTTTCACATCTAAACCTTATTAGTTTAATACAGGTGTGAGGATTGTAGCCTTGAATCCTAATATCAATAACTTTCACCAGGAGCCATTTAAGCCAAAGGGAAAAGCTGTTTATTAGAACAAGTATGAATAAATCCAAGTTGAAGTAGGCTGACCATATTTCCTTGAGACAAAAACGGGACCCTAACCTACCCCCAGCTCGCTGGGCAAAGTGGGCGTGCGTGTGCACACAAGCACTCCGTCTAACAGCCTCGCCGGTAGCGCGGTCCTTGCGGCGCCCTGGCAAACGGGGCGGGTGGGCGCTCTCTCATTGAGAACAGGACAAAATGGACATTTTTATTAAAATGACGGGACGGTCGGGAATTGTTTAAAAAACGGGACTGTCCCGTTCAAAACGGGACATGTGATCAGCCTAAGTTGAAGTTACAAATGAATAAGCCCATGCAAAGATTCCAACCCCCCCTCCAGCATCATCAGCCATTCAGCACTTTTCCTCTCAAACAGCACCTGCAACCCCCTCCTGTACAACTCGCAGACATTCCCAGATGATAACAACAGTTTGACCTTGACAGTCTGTTTCGCTTTGCTTTCCTAACGGCTGCACTGGAATGAGTCTATTCCACCTCCCCTTCCCGTGTCTATTCTAACCTACATCTCTAACCACTACACGTGTCTACCCATTACCTAATTGGCAGGATGTGGTATTCGAATCCAGTTGCCTGCTGCATTCGCAACCCACATCATGACAACAGGAGTTCCCATTAAAATATTCCTCATGTGCACAGCTGCAGTTACCTAGCTACCTATTAATCAGATTTGATTAAAAGACAATCAATGCAATATCATTAATAAATAAATAGGAGCAGTGCAAGCACACATCCTTGTTTCGCCCCTTTAGAGGTTTTGAAGTTATCTGTCAGGTGTCCTACTGAGATAAACCTAACCTGAATTTGAGTATTTGTATATAATGCCATGATTAAAATCAATTCCTTTCTTTTCAAATTCAACTGATCTAAGTTAATCCATAGCTGTTTCTATCAATAGCATCAAAAGCTGCATGAATAGCCACAAAGGCAACAGTTTCCTGTTGGCATGTTTTACATACTGTACTTAATTATGAAATGATCCAATGCAAAACCTTGAAGAATATCCGGAAGCTACAGCTGGTGCAGAATGCGGCGGCACGGGCAGTTTTAGGTGCAGCAAGATCTGCACACATAACACCTCTGCTCCGTGAGCTGCATTGGGTGCCAGTTTGTTTCCGGGTCCAATTCAAGGTGTTGGTTATCACCTTTAAAGCCCTACATGGCACGGGACCAGGTTATCTGAGGGACCGCCTCATCCCCACGACATCTTCCCGTCCCACCCGATCTTGCAGAGAGGGCATGCTGCGGACCCCTTCTATGAAAGAATTCCACCTAACGGGGTCCCGGAGACGAGCCTTCTCTGCAGCGGCTCCTGCCCTATGGAACATCCTTCCACCAGGGATAAGACAGGCCCCCTCGCTCCTGGATTTTAGAAAAAAATTAAAAACCTGGCTCTGTGACCTCGCCTGGGGCAAAAAGGAAAGCAGTCAAACCTGGGGATGGCTGATTCCTTAGAGCCACCTTAGATATCTAATTTTAATCATAGTCAACGTCACTTTAGAACTATCTGCCTCTTGGGTTTTATTTTATTTTTGTGATGATCTCAACAACAATGTCCCAATAAACACTTCTCCATGCAGTTCAGTGAAATGCAGATAAAGCTTTATTCAGGATACATGTTCATTGAAGCACTCCTAAAGACTTGAATGCCGATTCCCGCCAAGCTATTCCCTCTTAACTTCCCCTTGCGCGCCAATTCACCAACGATGATCTCATGAAGCAAAACGGTCCCATCTCCACTCCGTTGCAGGTGTGTGACCTTGGCCGAGCTGTCTCTAGCTTCCAGCAGCAGACATAACACTCAACTGTCATCCCCCCTCCCAACTACTATGCAAGCACTATGCCATGGTTAATTCTAATGGCAGGATTCATAGACATGAACCCTGACATGCCGACCCTCCAAAAGAAAGAATAATATACAAAGAACAAGAAATGTTAAAAAATACAAGTAAACATAAAGGCAAATGGAACAATTCCAGAAATCTTCAGGCTGCAACACAATGGGAGGCACGGAGATCTGAAAAACAGAAACAATAACAATTGTGCAGTTAACCAGGTTTAGTAGGGAATTGATCATGGAATTTCTTCAATAACCTTGGTGCTGAAACATGGATTTTATCAACCCATTCCTCAAATCCCACTGGCAAATGTTTCCATTGGACCAAATACTGTAATTTTCCTCTATGCAGGCCAGGGTGTAGATTTTAGATGTTTAGATTAATTGGAGAATAAGCAGAAGTGGGATAGGTAGCAAAGTATCTAGTGTAATGGTTCTCCCGTTCTTCTTTGGACACTCTAGCCTTCAGGAAGTTCTTGTCTTCACCCAAACTGGCATTTACAACTTTCCAGAATAATGTGGTATCCTTAGAATCTATGGCAGTCAGGAGTAAATGCCGCAGAGTGGTTTGATATAATGTTTTCTTGTGCTTTAGGAGAAGTTTATATTCCTAACCTGTTCTACATTCTACATCAGACTAGCAACTATGTTGTTAAAGGTAAAAGGTAAAGGTTTTCCCCTGCACAGTCGTGTCTGACTCTAGGGGCCGGTGCTCATCTCCGTTTCTTAGCCGAAGAGCCAGTGCTGTCCGAAGACACTTCCGCGGTCATGTGGCCGGCATGACGCACGCGGAACGCTGTTACCATCCCACCGAAGTAGTACCTATTCATCTACTTGCATTTGCATGCTTTCGAATTGCTAGGTTGGCAAGAGCTGGGGCGAGTGTGGGAGCTCACTCCGTCACGCAGCACTTGGGTCTCAAACCGGCGACCTTCCAATCGACAAGCCTGGCGTCTTAACCACTGAGCCATCGTGCCCCCCTAAATACGTTGCTAAAATGATCTTAATTAATTAATTTATTTAATATATTTAATTTATTTATTGTAAACCGCCCAGAGTCTACTGCAGTAGAGATGGGCGGTGATAAATTTGATTAATTAATAAATAGATAAATAAATAGATAAATAAATAAATAAATAAATAAATAAATAAATTTAGAGCCATATTTCCTTAACAAGACATAAGTTTTCTTGAGCTCTGACGTAGTGAGCTATAGCTCACCAAAGGTTATGCCTTTAAATCAAATGTGTTAGTCTGAAAAGTTGCTACCAATCTCCTCCTGATGTTTGCCTACCATACCCACGGCTGTCCTCCTACAACGTCTACAGGTACCCATTCTATTTCAGGATTGGCACATGGTGGTTAAGTTCTGTATTTCTGGGCTCTCAGCAGGAAGATCCCCAAAAACTCCTTTCCTGTTTTTTCCAGAGGGGAGGCTTCTGTGGTGGAAGGCCTGAGAACTCTCCAAGGAGGCTCAGCCTGACTGGGGGCAGCCGAACCTGGGGAGCTTGTCCTGGGGACCCCTTAAAGGAAGGGTCTGCCAGGCAAGTTGCACATTATCCTCCCTCCTAGTCTGCATTCAAGCCTATGGAGGCACGGCCCCTCTCTCTCTTCGTGTGAGAGAGAGGGAGAGGGAATGACTCTGAGGATACACCGTTGGTGTCAAATGCTGGAGCCCCTACTGTGTTTTCTCTTTGCAGATTCAATACCGGGGACTATTCCAAATGATCCTCGTGCTAGGAATAGGGGGAAGCTTCCCCTACGGGTTTCACATTTCTGTGATCAACTACCCCTCCCTGGTAAGTGAAAGTGTTTTGGCAGTTCCAAAGTCCCCTCCTTTCCATGTGCTTTTTCTCCAGTCCAGACATTGGCCGCTGTAGCCAGGGGCTCTCCCTGCTGAGCGGCAGGGAAGGCTCTCCATCTGGAGTTGTGGGGACCTTTCGACTGTACCTACCTGCCCCCAAATAGAGCTCCTTTAGGACTGGGAAGGAAGTTGCACTGGCTGGTTCCAGAGTGGAAGGATGCCCAAGCCAACCTGCTTCTTTAGAGCCCACCTACAGAATCATAGAGTCATCCGTTGCTACGGAGCCCGAGCCCTTGTTCTGTGCAGGAATCAAAGGAATCCCAGACCGGGGGGGGGGGGGGGGGAGGAAAGGGGAATTCATCCTGGATAATTGGTTCCACTGTCAAAATGCTTAACTAGAACAGGCCTTTCTGCAGTTGAAATCCATTATCTCATCTCCTGCCTTCTCTATAACATTGAAAAATGCTTTGGTGTCCTCCTCTTCTCAAAGCAAACATATGGAGTTTCCTTGGTCTCTCCCAAGAGTTCTTATTTTCCAGTTTCATGAGCACTCTCAATGCCTTTCTCTGAACACCTCCCAATAGTGTGATGCTCAGAAGTGGACCCAATTCTCAGATGGGACCTGTTCAATGCAGATACAATGGAATGATTACTTCCCATGATTTAGGAACTCTTCTACTGTTGCTGCTCTAAAACTGCCTGTAACTTTGCACTGTGGCATTGGGGTGGCTGGCTGCAGCGCGGGGCGAGGCGGCACGCCTTGGCAGTGGCGCCAGCGGTGCTGGGGCTGAAGTAGAGGTCCGGGGGAAGTGGCGGCTGGCTGCTAAAGGCCCTGGGCCTCTACTTCAGCCCTAGCGCCACCGCCGAGGGCTGCTGGGCAGGGTGGCCAAAAGGGCAGAGATGGGGAGGAGACAGGCAGGTGCGGGGAGCTGAAGGGGAGGCAGTCCCCTACCTTACCGAGGTTCGGGGCCGGGAGGGACCAAACCAGGAATGACCTGGATGGGGGTGGGTCCTCGCCTGTCGACCAGTGGGCTTTGGTTAACGATGGCAACGGCGACTGCCGGGATTGCCGTCACTAAGTAATGCGATCATGTGATGTCACGCTTTACGTCCACATTGCTTAGTGACAGAATACCATCATAACTCAAGGACTACCTGTAGCAATAATAATTATCACTAACTGGAATGGATTAACTTCCAAAGAAACTCAATATTGTGTTCACATCTCAGACAGGCAGAACCAACCTGATGCACAACACATCTGGCTGAAGAGTCAAGGAGACAGACAGATTTATGGATATTTTACCATTCATATTATTTTAACCACATTTTTATTGATATCCAGTAGTTATTGCTATTGTTTGTTAGATACAGTTTAAGTTACTATGGGTAAACTCTTGTGAAAAAGTTAAGAAGTTCATTAAGTGTAAAATGAATGCATTTTTTGTCCACAGCATATTAAAAAATTCATTAATGAGACCTGGATGGAACGACACGGCTCACCGCTCCCTCGAGAGGACATTGTCTTGCTGTGGTCCTTCATTGTGTCCAGTTACGGGATTGGAGGACTCTTAGGGAGTGTCTGTTCTGGATACCTCACCACAAAATATAGGAAGTAAGCTTCTTCAAGGGTTAGATATGTCTATAGTATGGCCCTTACTCATTATCGTTAAGTACCAAATGTTCAAAATGTTTGAAACTGGGTGTTCACAGGGCATGGTGAAAATAAAAGTCAAGATGGTGGCCACAATGCTGCCCTTCAATATTCTTTCCTCAAAGTTAAATATTCCCAGCTCCTTCAGTCCCTCCCCTGACTATTCTTCTCGTCCTTCTCTAAACTTGAGATTATCTGAATCCTTCTTACAGATAGTCTTTGGTTAACGACCACTCATTCAGCAACCGTTCAAAGTTATGATGGCACTGAATGAATGGTACTTATGACTGGCCCTCGAAGTTCCGGTTTTCCCAGCGCCCTTGCAGTCACATGATCGCGATCTGAGTCCTTGGCAACCGGCTCGCACTTACAACAGTTACAGCATCCCACGGTCATGTGATCACCATTTGTGACCTTCCCTGCCGGCTTCACACAAGCAAAGTCAATGGGGAAGCTGGCAGGGGAGGTCACAAGTCCCTTGGGTGAGACTCCCCCACCTGCAGCAGCCACCCCAAGCCGTGCCCACACCACGCTGTGCCAGCCCCTCACACTCCCTCCCGTGCCCGGGAGCAGCCACTTACCTGCCCACTGGCCAGTTTGTGAGCTGCCTGGGACTTGCAACTTCCTGCCAACGTCCCCACTGACTTCGCTTGTTGGAAGCCAGCAAGGAGTTGCGAGGCGGTCCTCACTTAACGACCTGCGATCCTCGCTTAATGACAGCAATGGGGAGTGCCGGGATTGCTGTTGCTAAGCGATGCGGTCACGTGACATCGCGTTTTATGACCACATCGCTTATCAATGGAAAATCCAGTCCCAATGACCGTTGTCAACCAAGGACTACTTGTGTATTGTGGCTTCCACAGTACAGTACTGAGGTGGAGTCTGGAAGTGTTATGGAGATCGCAGGCGAGGAAGGAGGGGGCACCTTCCAGGGGGAAAAGCGCGTTCTCAGTGTGGAGGACCTTGGGCGCCCGGCCAAGAGGGTCAGGCCTGTTGGCTTAGCTCAGATGGGCAAGATTTTCTGTATGCGTTAAAAACAACAAAGAACTAGAGCTTCATCTCGAGCTCAGCGTGCTTTCTTCGCCTAAACCCTGACAGGAAGTATTACTTTCAATGACATAGAAATTATCCTTTTGCTGATAAAATATAAAATTAATCGGCCTTTTCAGCAGTCAAGTTACATTGCTGACTCACCTTTAGCTTTAATCAGTGTTTTAGTTTTTGAAGATAGGGATGGTTGTTGCCCTGAAGTTGCCCGGCGCTTCACCAGTGTGGCCCGTAAGGGTTCAGCCAGATCTTCAACCAGTTCCATAGGTACCCCAGGACGCAATCCATCTGGTCTTGGAAGGTAAACTCATTCAAATCACAAGCACCTGCACGCTTCGATCCTGCCCCTTCATACTGCTCTTCACAATTTCCTAGTGAAAGACAGAGTTTTTATCATTGTTGAAGACTGAATCAAAACAGAATTTTAATAGCTCTGTCTCTCCTTTGGTAGTTGTTAGCATTCTACCTTCTTTACTAAATGGGTAGTATCCTGATTCCTTTGCTTTGACCATACCGACAGAAGCTCCTTTTGCTGTTCTTAGCATCCATTGCTAACCTCCGTTCACTCCGAGTATTCCCTTTCTTGATGCCAGCTCTACAGTGCCAGGCCACTGGACGGTACCCTTCCTGTGTGATTTGCCCCCCTTTCATCTCAGTTTTTGTTTTCCAATCCTTACTAATCTTTTTCTGTAGCCACATCGGCTTCTTCTGCTATCCACTTTTTTTCTCCTCACTGGAATTGCTTGCAATTGTGTTTTTAATATCTCCTTCTTTAGGAACTTCCTGGGCTTCTTTACCCATTAGGTTCTCCTGTTGTGCACTTATATGGTCACTTTCCCCCAAGTTCCTGTTACTTCCACTTCCTCTAAGTCATCCTTATTCACTAATATCAAATGAAAGCTGCTGATCCTCCTGTGACTTCCTCCAGCCTCCGAGGGAGAAGACTGTCAGTGAGATCAATCGGGAATTTCCTGGCAGGGCCATCCTTGGGAGAATATGTCTCCTAACAGATGCTGTGGTCATTAAAAGCCATTTCCCATTAGTGAATTGTAGCAACTCCATAGCATCACCCTGCCATCAACTGAGGTGATATTAGGCAGTACAGTGGCTGGGTAACTAATGGAGAAATTAGCAATTAGTTTAATCCTGTTGCTCTCTACAGTATTGGGAAGTTCATTCACATGGATTTCTAAGCAAAACTGAATAGTTCAGCTTTCCACATTTATATTTCTATTATGATAGTCATCCCGATATGTCTCTTAAATTGTATTTGCTCTTCTCTTCTAACAGTTCAAGTTTATCTTGTTTATTTCCCATACAGTGAGCATTATTGTGCAGACTATGAAAGCCATGAGCTTTATAAATAAATTTATAAATTTAAATTTAAACGCATCTCTACTGTGCTTGTGGGATGTTACCTGGGTCACCTGATTTCCTCTTCCTCCTTCTTCTTGGTTTGGGGATTCTCATTCTCCATTACACTTTGGGCTGCATGCAGGAGGGCTGCACCATGCAACTCTCGTCCATTTCATCTCGCTTGCACGCAGATCTACTATGAATCTACTCGTATCCAGATCTACTGAAAAAATGTAAATTTACTACTTATAAATTTATTTATAAGGTTTGTATGGCTGCCCATCTTAAAACACAAATCTGGGCGGCTCACAACAATAAAACCCAGAACTATAAGAACCATAAAACATAAACCATAAAACTTTGAGTCAAGTGGTTTAAAAAGCCCCAATTCAGCAACATGTCTACTTTCTACAATGCACAGGGGTTTTTTACCTGAGATCCTTCTTTCAGGGTTTCCAAGGTCACCCCTACCGGGTTCAGTTTAAAGCCCTCCTCATCAAGCTTGCTGTGCTTTAGCCAAAGACATTTTGCCAGTTCTTGTGAGGTGCAACTCATCTTGTGCCAGCAATCGATCATCTAAATGCTTTACCTGAGGGTCCCAGAGCCAGATTTCTACCAGTGACACCATTTGTGTGGCCAGTCATTGACCTGCAATCAGGGGCATCCACAGGGGTGTGATAAAAGTCAAGATGATGGCGGCAACTTTGTGGTCAAGTTCTACCCCTTCTAAAATTAGACATTAAAATTGATGGAGTCTTGAAAGTTCAGAAATAAATTCAGTCTTCACACATTAGTTAGATGAAGAAGAAATAGAGATAGCTTACATTTATTTAGTAGATCTGGATATGAGTAGATTCATAGTAGATCTGCGTGCAAGCGAGATGAAATGGACAAGAGTTGCATGGTGCAGCCCTCCTGCTTGCAGGTATGCCCAAAGTGTAATGGAGAATGAGAATCCCCAAACCAAGAAGGAGGAGGAAGAGGAAATCAGGTGACCCAGGTAACATCCCACAAGCACAGTAGAGGTGCGTTTACTAGAAAGACCCCCTATTATGCTTATGAGACAATGCTGAGTTGACTCCTGATAATCCCAACAAAAATAAGAGAATTGGAACAAAAGCATAAAAGCAATCCAAAAAAAAAACAATTGATGAAAGAATTGCAATAAATTAAAAACAATTAAATTTATTAGAAACAGAAGAATTACAGAAGAAAATAAAATTTGCTAAACAGAAAAATTTTGAACAAGCAAACCAGGAAAACTATTGCTTATCAACTCAGAAAAAAGAAATACAAACAATACCAGCATTAAAGAAAGGGTCCAAATTGTTACATTCAAGATCAGAAATAATAGAATTGGCAGCTTTTTTTAAAGAATTATAGTCCAAGACTAATACTGATGAAGCTGCTATGAATAAATATACTGAAAAGTCGGTGTAATGATTCCAACTTCAATGCCCCAATAAACACTTCTCGATGCAATTCATTGAAATGCAGAATAAGCTTTATTCAGGATACATGTAAATTGAAACACTCCTAAAGATCCGAATGCCGGATTCCCACCAAACAGCGCTAACTTAACTCTCCCCCCTGCGCGCCAATTTCGCAGCGCCTATGATGTCAATGTCCAGAACTTTCCCTCTCCGTTCCCAAGCCTCCAACTCCTGCAGGTGGCTGACCCTGACGCTGCATTCCACAGTCTCCAACGAAAGCCACAACACTTGGCACACTCCCCCTCCCTCTAATTCACACGCTTAACTACCACTATACCCATAATGGCAGGATTCAGCTATGAACCCTGACACTGTTATTGATTTCATTATGTTGGAAGCGTAAAATGAATGAGAGGCATTGTATTCATATGATATTGGTTTGTTTTATTAATGACCTACAGTAGTGCTTGAAAGTTTGTGAACCCGTTTGAATTTTCAATCTTTCTGCATGAGTATATGAAACCCACAACACTTAGCAAACTCACCCCCTCCCTCCAGTTCACACGCTTATACTAAATCTACACCCCTAAAGGCAGGCCTTCTTACCCACATTGACTGGGTTTCTGGGGAGATGGAATTTGCGGATGGGTCTTATGCCAGGTTGGAAAGGGATGGCACGCGGCTTGGAACTGAAGTGGGAGCCACAAGTGTTGAAATTGGGCAAGAAATGGCACAAGCCGCAAATGTCCCTGAGTCGTACGAGGAGGTGGAAGTAATTTTCGAGGAAACTGAGCCAGATCAGCTGCCCCCCCCCCATTGTAAAACTGACTGTGCTATTGAGTTGGAACCAGGGGCAGTCTTACCAAAACCTAAGTTGTACTCCATGACTCATAAAGAATTAGAAGAACTGAGAAAGTTTATTGACAAAAATCTAAAAAGGGGTTTCATTGAACCATCCACTTCACCCATGGCAGCGCCAGTACTGTTTAGAAAAAAGAAA
>JALMGJ010000166.1:0-65969 GCA_023362775.1 Charina bottae | reverse complement strand
AATTTGACCGGATTCGGCCCGGCCCATCCCGGGAGGTTTTCCTGACTCCGCGGTCAGGAAATTTTTGATTTTTGGGCCAAAAATCATGCCCTCCCAAATCAAGCATCCAAAGGTGCCTCTAACCCTTAAATTCAACCCCGAATCTCATGGCGGGCTTCGTTTTTCAATTTGGCAAGATTCGGCCCGGCCCATCCCGGGAGGTTTTCCTGACTCCGCGGTCAGGAAATTTTTGATTTTTGGGCCAAAAATTATGCCCTCCCAAATCAAGCATCCAAAAGTGCCTCTAACCCTTAAATTCAATCCCGAATCTCATGGCGGGCTTCGTTTTTCAATTTGACCGGATTCGGCCCGGCCCATCCCGAGAGGTTTTCCTGACTCCGCTGTCAGGAAATTTTTGATTTTTGGGCCAAAAATTATGCCCTCCCAAATCAAGCATCCAAAAGTGCCTCTAACCCTTAAATTCAACCCCGAATCTCATGGCGGGCTTCGTTTTTCAATTTGACCGGATTCGGCCCGGCCCATCCCGGGAGGTTTTCCTGACTCCGCGGTCAGGAAATTTTTGATTTTTGGGCCAAAAATTATGCCCTCCCAAATCAAGCATCCAAAAGTGCCTCTAACCCTTAAATTCAACCCCGAATCTCATGGCGGGCTTCGTTTTTCAATTTGACCGGATTCGGCCCGGCCCATCCCGGGAGGTTTTCCTGACTCCGCTGTCAGGAAATTTTTGATTTTTGGGCCAAAAATCATGCCCTCCCAAATCTAGCATCCAAAGGTGCCTCTAACCCTTAAATTCAACCCCAAATCTCATGGCGGGCTTCGTTTTTCAATTTGGCAAGATTCGGCCCGGCCCATCCCGGGAGGTTTTCCTGACTCCGCGGTCAGGAAATTTTTGATTTTTGGGCCAAAAATTATGCCCTCCCAAATCAAGCATCCAAAAGTGCCTCTAACCCTTAAATTCAATCCCGAATCTCATGGCGGGCTTCGTTTTTCAATTTGACCGGATTCGGCCCGGCCCATCCCGAGAGGTTTTCCTGACTCCGCGGTCAGGAAATTTTTGATTTTTGGGCCAAAAATTATGCCCTCCCAAATCAAGCATCCAAAAGTGCCTCTAACCCTTAAATTCAACCCCGAATCTCATGGCGGGATTCATTTTTCAATTTGACCGGATTCGGCCCGGCCCATCCCGAGAGGTTTTCCTGACTCCGCGGTCAGGAAATTTTTGATTTTTGGGCCAAAAATTATGCCCTCCCAAATCAAGCATCCAAAAGTGCCTCTAACCCTTAAATTCAACCCCCAATCTCATGGCGGGCTTCGTTTTTCAATTTGACCGGATTCGGCCCGGCCCATCCCGGGAGGTTTTCCTGACTCCGCGGTCAGGAAATTTTTGATTTTTGGGCCAAAAATCATGCCCTCCCAAATCAAGCATCCAAAGGTGCCTCTAACCCTTAAATTCAACCCCGAATCTCATGGCGGGCTTCGTTTTTCAATTTGGCAAGATTCGGCCCGGCCCATCCCGGGAGGTTTTCCTGACTCCGCGGTCAGGAAATTTTTGATTTTTGGGCCAAAAATTATGCCCTCCCAAATCAAGCATCCAAAAGTGCCTCTAACCCTTAAATTCAATCCCGAATCTCATGGCGGGCTTCGTTTTTCAATTTGACCGGATTCGGCCCGGCCCATCCCGAGAGGTTTTCCTGACTCCGCGGTCAGGAAATTTTTGATTTTTGGGCCAAAAATTATGCCCTCCCAAATCAAGCATCCAAAAGTGCCTCTAACCCTTAAATTCAACCCCGAATCTCATGGCGGGCTTCGTTTTTCAATTTGACCGGATTCGGCCCGGCCCATCCCGGGAGGTTTTCCTGACTCCGCGGTCAGGAAATTTTTGATTTTTGGGCCAAAAATTATGCCCTCCCAAATCAAGCATCCAAAAGTGCCTCTAACCCTTAAATTCAACCCCGAATCTCATGGCGGGCTTCGTTTTTCAATTTGACCGGATTCGGCCCGGCCCATCCCGGGAGGTTTTCCTGACTCCGCGGTCAGGAAATTTTTGATTTTTGGGCCAAAAATCATGCCCTCCCAAATCTAGCATCCAAAGGTGCCTCTAACCCTTAAATTCAACCCCAAATCTCATGGCGGGCTTCGTTTTTCAATTTGGCAAGATTCGGCCCGGCCCATCCCGGGAGCTTTTCCTGACTCCGCGGTCAGGAAATTTTTGATTTTTGGGCCAAAAATTATGCCCTCCCAAATCAAGCATCCAAAAGTGCCTCTAACCCTTAAATTCAATCCCGAATCTCATGGCGGGCTTCGTTTTTCAATTTGACCGGATTCGGCCCGGCCCATCCCGAGAGGTTTTCCTGACTCCGCGGTCAGGAAATTTTTGATTTTTGGGCCAAAAATTATGCCCTCCCAAATCAAGCATCCAAAAGTGCCTCTAACCCTTAAATTCAACCCCGAATCTCATGGCGGGATTCATTTTTCAATTTGACCGGATTCGGCCCGGCCCATCCCGAGAGGTTTTCCTGACTCCGCGGTCAGGAAATTTTTGATTTTTGGGCCAAAAATTATGCCCTCCCAAATCAAGCATCCAAAAGTGCCTCTAACCCTTAAATTCAACCCCCAATCTCATGGCGGGCTTCGTTTTTCAATTTGACCGGATTCGGCCCGGCCCATCCCGGGAGGTTTTCCTGACTCCGTGGTCAGGAAATTTTTGATTTTTGGGCCAAAAATCATGCCCTCCCAAATCAAGCATCCAAAGGTGCCTCTAACCCTTAAATTCAACCCCGAATCTCATGGCGGGCTTCGTTTTTCAATTTGGCAAGATTCGGCCCGGCCCATCCCGGGAGGTTTTCCTGACTCCGCGGTCAGGAAATTTTTGATTTTTGGGCCAAAAATTATGCCCTCCCAAATCAAGCATCCAAAAGTGCCTCTAACCCTTAAGTTCAATCCCGAATCTCATGGCGGGCTTCGTTTTTCAATTTGACCGGATTCGGCCCGGCCCATCCTGAGAGGTTTTCCTGACTCCGCGGTCAGGAAATTTTTGATTTTTGGGCCAAAAATTATGCCCTCCCAAATCAAGCATCCAAAAGTGCCTCTAACCCTTAAATTCAACCCCGAATCTCATGGCGGGCTTCGTTTTTCAATTTGACCGGATTCGGCCCGGCCCATCCCGGGAGGTTTTCCTGACTCCGCGGTCAGGAAATTTTTGATTTTTGGGCCAAAAATTATGCCCTCCCAAATCAAGCATCCAAAAGTGCCTCTAACCCTTAAATTCAACCCCGAATCTCATGGCGGGCTTCGTTTTTCAATTTGACCGGATTCGGCCCGGCCCATCCCGGGAGGTTTTCCTGACTCCGCGGTCAGGAAATTTTTGATTTTTGGGCCAAAAATCATGCCCTCCCAAATCTAGCATCCAAAGGTGCCTCTAACCCTTAAATTCAACCCCAAATCTCATGGCGGGCTTCGTTTTTCAATTTGGCAAGATTCGGCCCGGCCCATCCCGGGAGGTTTTCCTGACTCCGCGGTCAGGAAATTTTTGATTTTTGGGCCAAAAATTATGCCCTCCCAAATCAAGCATCCAAAAGTGCCTCTAACCCTTAAATTCAATCCCGAATCTCATGGCGGGCTTCGTTTTTCAATTTGACCGGATTCGGCCCGGCCCATCCCGAGAGGTTTTCCTGACTCCGCGGTCAGGAAATTTTTGATTTTTGGGCCAAAAATTATGCCCTCCCAAATCAAGCATCCAAAAGTGCCTCTAACCCTTAAATTCAACCCCGAATCTCATGGCGGGATTCATTTTTCAATTTGACCGGATTCGGCCCGGCCCATCCCGAGAGGTTTTCCTGACTCCGCGGTCAGGAAATTTTTGATTTTTGGGCCAAAAATTATGCCCTCCCAAATCAAGCATCCAAAAGTGCCTCTAACCCTTAAATTCAACCCCCAATCTCATGGCGGGCTTCGTTTTTCAATTTGACCGGATTCGGCCCGGCCCATCCCGGGAGGTTTTCCTGACTCCGCGGTCAGGAAATTTTTGATTTTTGGGCCAAAAATTATGCCCTCCCAAATCAAGCATCCAAAAGTGCCTCTAACCCTTAAATTCAACCCCGAATCTCATGGCGGGCTTCGTTTTTCAATTTGACCGGATTCGGCCCGGCCCATCCCGGGAGGTTTTCCTGACTCCGCGGTCAGGAAATTTTTGATTTTTGGCCCAAAAATCATGCCCTCCCAAATCTAGCATCCAAAGGTGCCTCTAACCCTTAAATTCAACCCCAAATCTCATGGCGGGCTTCGTTTTTCAATTTGGCAAGATTCGGCCCGGCCCATCCCGGGAGGTTTTCCTGACTCCGCGGTCAGGAAATTTTTGATTTTTGGGCCAAAAATTATGCCCTCCCAAATCAAGCATCCAAAAGTGCCTCTAACCCTTAAATTCAATCCCGAATCTCATGGCGGGCTTCGTTTTTCAATTTGACCGGATTCGGCCCGGCCCATCCCGAGAGGTTTTCCTGACTCCGCGGTCAGGAAATTTTTGATTTTTGGGCCAAAAATTATGCCCTCCCAAATCAAGCATCCAAAAGTGCCTCTAACCCTTAAATTCAACCCCGAATCTCATGGCGGGATTCATTTTTCAATTTGACCGGATTCGGCCCGGCCCATCCCGAGAGGTTTTCCTGACTCCGCGGTCAGGAAATTTTTGATTTTTGGGCCAAAAATTATGCCCTCCCAAATCAAGCATCCAAAAGTGCCTCTAACCCTTAAATTCAACCCCCAATCTCATGGCGGGCTTCGTTTTTCAATTTGACCGGATTCGGCCCGGCCCATCCCGGGAGGTTTTCCTGACTCCGCAGTCAGGAAATTTTTGATTTTTGGGCCAAAAATTATGCCCTCCCAAATCAAGCATCCAAAAGTGCCTCTAACCCTTAAATTCAACCCCCAATCTCATGGCGGGCTTCGTTTTTCAATTTGACCGGATTCGGCCCGGCCCATCCCGGGAGGTTTTCCTGACTCCGCGGTCAGGAAATTTTTGATTTTTGGGCCAAAAATCATGCCCTCCCAAATCAAGCATCCAAAGGTGCCTCTAACCCTTAAATTCAACCCCGAATCTCATGGCGGGCTTCGTTTTTCAATTTGACCGGATTCGGCCCGGCCAATCCCGGGAGGTTTTCCTGACTCCGCGGTCAGGAAATTTTTGATTTTTGGGCCAAAAATTATGCCCTCCCAAATCAAGCATCCAAAAGTGCCTCTATCCCTTAAATTCAACCCCGAATCTCATGGCGGGCTTCGTTTTTCAATTTGGCAAGATTCGGCCCGGCCCATCCCGGGAGGTTTTCCTGACTCCGCGGTCAGGAAATTTTTGATTTTTGGGCCAAAAATTATGCCCTCCCAAATCAAGCATCCAAAAGTGCCTCTATCCCTTAAATTCAACCCCGAATCTCATGGCGGGCTTCGTTTTTCAAGTTGACCGGAAACGGCCCGGCCCATCCCGGGAGGTTTTCCTGACTCCGCGGTCAGGAAATTTTTGATTTTTGGGCCAAAAATCATGCCCTCCCAAATCAAGCATCCAAAGGTGCCTCTAACCCTTAAATTCAACCCCGAATCTCATGGAGGGCTTCGTTTTTCAATTTGACCGGATTCGGCCCGGCCCATTCCGGGAGGTTTTCCTGACTCCGCGGTCAGGAAATTTTTGATTTATGGGCCAAAAATTATGCCCTCCCAAATCAAGCATCCAAAAGTGCCTCTAACCCTTAAATTCAACCCCGAATCTCATGGCGGGCTTCGTTTTTCAATTTGACCAGATTCGGCCCGGCCCATCCCGGGAGGTTTTCCTGACTCCGCGGTCAGGAAATTTTTGATTTTTGGGCCAAAAATCATGCCCTCCCAAATCAAGCATCCAAAGGTGCCTCTAACCCTTAAATTCAACCCCGAATCTCATGGCGGGCTTCGTTTTTCAATTTGGCAAGATTCGCCCCGGCGCATCCCGGGAGGTTTTCCTGACTCCGCGGTCAGGAAATTTTTGATTTTTGGGCCAAAAATTATGCCCTCCCAAATCAAGCATCCAAAAGTGCCTCTAACCCTTAAATTCAACCCCGAATCTCATGGCGGGATTCATTTTTCAATTTGACCGGATTCGGCCCGGCCCATCCCGGGAGGTTTTCCTGACTCCGCGGTCAGGAAATTTTTGATTTTTGGGCCAAAAATCATGCCCTCCCAAATCAAGCATCCAAAGGTGCCTCTAACCCTTAAATTCAACCCCGAATCTCATGGCGGGCTTCGTTTTTCAATTTGGCAAGATTCGCCCCGGCGCATCCCGGGAGGTTTTCCTGACTCCGCGGTTAGGAAATTTTTGATTTTTGGGCCAAAAATTATGCCCTCCCAAATCAAGCATCCAAAAGTGCCTCTAACCCTTAAATTCAACCCCGAATCTCATGGCGGGATTCATTTTTCAATTTGACCGGATTCGGCCCGGCCCATCCCGAGAGGTTTTCCTGACTCCGCGGTCAGGAAATTTTTGATTTTTGGGCCAAAAATTATGCCCTCCCAAATCAAGCATCCAAAAGTGCCTCTAACCCTTAAATTCAACCCCCAATCTCATGGCGGGCTTCGTTTTTCAATTTGACCGGATTCGGCCCGGCCCATCCCGGGAGGTTTTCCTGACTCCGCGGTCAGGAAATTTTTGATTTTTGGGCCAAAAATCATGCCCTCCCAAATCAAGCATCCAAAGGTGCCTCTAACCCTTAAATTCAACCCCGAATCTCATGGCGGGCTTCGTTTTTCAATTTGGCAAGATTCGGCCCGGCCCATCCCGGGAGGTTTTCCTGACTCCGCGGTCAGGAAATTTTTGATTTTTGGGCCAAAAATTATGCCCTCCCAAATCAAGCATCCAAAAGTGCCTCTAACCCTTAAATTCAACCCCGAATCTCATGGCGGGCTTCGTTTTTCAATTTGACCGGATTCGGCCCGGCCCATCCCGGGAGGTTTTCCTGACTCCGCGGTCAGGAAATTTTTGATTTTTGGGCCAAAAATTATGCCCTCCCAAATCAAGCATCCAAAAGTGCCTCTAACCCTTAAATTCAACCCCGAATCTCATGGCGGGCTTCGTTTTTCAATTTGACCGGATTCGGCCCGGCCCATTCCGGGAGGTTTTCCTGACTCCGCGGTCAGGAAATTTTTGATTTTTGGGCCAAAAATCATGCCCTCCCAAATCTAGCATCCAAAGGTGCCTCTAACCCTTAAATTCAACCCCAAATCTCATGGCGGGCTTCGTTTTTCAATTTGGCAAGATTCGGCCCGGCCCATCCCGGGAGGTTTTCCTGACTCCGCGGTCAGGAAATTTTTGATTTTTGGGCCAAAAATTATGCCCTCCCAAATCAAGCATCCAAAAGTGCCTCTAACCCTTAAATTCAATCCCGAATCTCATGGCGGGCTTCGTTTTTCAATTTGACCGGATTCGGCCCGGCCCATCCCGAGAGGTTTTCCTGACTCCGCGGTCAGGAAATTTTTGATTTTTGGGCCAAAAATTATGCCCTCCCAAATCAAGCATCCAAAAGTGCCTCTAACCCTTAAATTCAACCCCGAATCTCATGGCGGGCTTCGTTTTTCAATTTGACCGGATTCGGCCCGGCCCATCCCGGGAGGTTTTCCTGACTCCGCGGTCAGGAAATTTTTGATTTTTGGGCCAAAAATCATGCCCTCCCAAATCTAGCATCCAAAGGTGCCTCTAACCCTTAAATTCAACCCCAAATCTCATGGCGGGCTTCGTTTTTCAATTTGGCAAGATTCGGCCCGGCCCATCCCGGGAGGTTTTCCTGACTCCGCGGTCAGGAAATTTTTGATTTTTGGGCCAAAAATTATGCCCTCCCAAATCAAGCATCCAAAAGTGCCTCTAACCCTTAAATTCAATCCCGAATCTCATGGCGGGCTTCGTTTTTCAATTTGACCGGATTCGGCCCGGCCCATCCCGAGAGGTTTTCCTGACTCCGCGGTCAGGAAATTTTTGATTTTTGGGCCAAAAATTATGCCCTCCCAAATCAAGCATCCAAAAGTGCCTCTAACCCTTAAATTCAACCCCGAATCTCATGGCGGGATTCATTTTTCAATTTGACCGGATTCGGCCCGGCCCATCCCGAGAGGTTTTCCTGACTCCGCGGTCAGGAAATTTTTGATTTTTGGGCCAAAAATTATGCCCTCCCAAATCAAGCATCCAAAAGTGCCTCTAACCCTTAAATTCAACCCCCAATCTCATGGCGGGCTTCGTTTTTCAATTTGACCGGATTCGGCCCGGCCCATCCCGGGAGGTTTTCCTGACTCCGCAGTCAGGAAATTTTTGATTTTTGGGCCAAAAATTATGCCCTCCCAAATCAAGCATCCAAAAGTGCCTCTAACCCTTAAATTCAACCCCGAATCTCATGGCGGGCTTCGTTTTTCAATTTGACCGGATTCGGCCCGGCCCATCCCGGGAGGTTTTCCTGACTCCGCGGTCAGGAAATTTTTGATTTTTGGGCCAAAAATCATGCCCTCCCAAATCTAGCATCCAAAGGTGCCTCTAACCCTTAAATTCAACCCCAAATCTCATGGCGGGCTTCGTTTTTCAATTTGGCAAGATTCGGCCCGGCCCATCCCGGGAGGTTTTCCTGACTCCGCGGTCAGGAAATTTTTGATTTTTGGGCCAAAAATTATGCCCTCCCAAATCAAGCATCCAAAAGTGCCTCTAACCCTTAAATTCAATCCCGAATCTCATGGCGGGCTTCGTTTTTCAATTTGACCGGATTCGGCCCGGCCCATCCCGAGAGGTTTTCCTGACTCCGCGGTCAGGAAATTTTTGATTTTTGGGCCAAAAATTATGCCCTCCCAAATCAAGCATCCAAAAGTGCCTCTAACCCTTAAATTCAACCCCGAATCTCATGGCGGGATTCATTTTTCAATTTGACCGGATTCGGCCCGGCCCATCCCGAGAGGTTTTCCTGACTCCGCGGTCAGGAAATTTTTGATTTTTGGGCCAAAAATTATGCCCTCCCAAATCAAGCATCCAAAAGTGCCTCTAACCCTTAAATTCAACCCCCAATCTCATGGCGGGCTTCGTTTTTCAATTTGACCGGATTCGGCCCGGCCCATCCCGGGAGGTTTTCCTGACTCCGCAGTCAGGAAATTTTTGATTTTTGGGCCAAAAATTATGCCCTCCCAAATCAAGCATCCAAAAGTGCCTCTAACCCTTAAATTCAACCCCCAATCTCATGGCGGGCTTCGTTTTTCAATTTGACCGGATTCGGCCCGGCCCATCCCGGGAGGTTTTCCTGACTCCGCGTTCAGGAAATTTTTGATTTTTGGGCCAAAAATCATGCCCTCCCAAATCAAGCATCCAAAGGTGCCTCTAACCCTTAAATTCAACCCCGAATCTCATGGCGGGCTTCGTTTTTCAATTTGACCGGATTCGGCCCGGCCAATCCCGGGAGGTTTTCCTGACTCCGCGGTCAGGAAATTTTTGATTTTTGGGCCAAAAATTATGCCCTCCCAAATCAAGCATCCAAAAGTGCCTCTATCCCTTAAATTCAACCCCGAATCTCATGGCGGGCTTCGTTTTTCAATTTGGCAAGATTCGGCCCGGCCCATCCCGGGAGGTTTTCCTGACTCCGCCGTCAGGAAATTTTTGATTTTTGGGCCAAAAATTATGCCCTCCCAAATCAAGCATCCAAAAGTGCCTCTATCCCTTAAATTCAACCCCGAATCTCATGGCGGGCTTCGTTTTTCTAGTTGACCGGAAACGGCCCGGCCCATCCCGGGAGGTTTTCCTGACTCCGCGGTCAGGAAATTTTTGATTTTTGGGCCAAAAATCATGCCCTCCCAAATCAAGCATCCAAAGGTGCCTCTAACCCTTAAATTCAACCCCGAATCTCATGGAGGGCTTTGTTTTTCAATTTGACCGGATTCGGCCCGGCCCATCCCGGGAGGTTTTCCTGACTCCGCGGTCAGGAAATTTTTATTTTTGGGCCAAAAATTATGCCCTCCCAAATCAAGCATCCAAAAGTCCCTCTATCCCTTAAATTCAAAACCGAATCTCATGGCAGGCTTCGTTTTTCAATTTGACCGGATTCGGCCCGGCCCATCCCGGGAGGTTTTCCTGACTCCGCGGTCAGGAAATTTTTGATTTTTGGGCCAAAAATCATGCCCTCCCAAATCAAGCATACAAAGGTGCCTCTAACCCTTAAATTCAACCCCGAATCTCATGGCGGGCTTCGTTTTTCAATTTGACCGGATTCGGCCCGGCCCATTCCGGGAGGTTTTCCTGACTCCGCGGTCAGGAAATTTTTGATTTATGGGCCAAAAATTATGCCCTCCCAAATCAAGCATCCAAAAGTGCCTCTAACCCTTAAATTCAACCCCGAATCTCATGGCGGGCTTCGTTTTTCAATTTGACCAGATTCGGCCCGGCCCATCCCGGGAGGTTTTCCTGACTCCGCGGTCAGGAAATTTTTGATTTTTGGGCCAAAAATCATGCCCTCCCAAATCAAGCATCCAAAGGTGCCTCTAACCCTTAAATTCAACCCCGAATCTCATGGCGGGCTTCGTTTTTCAGTTTGGCAAGATTCGGCCCGGCCCATCCCGGGAGGTTTTCCTGACTCCGTGGTCAGGAAATTTTTGATTTTTGGGCCAAAAATCATGCCCTCCCAAATCAAGCATCCAAAGGTGCCTCTAACCCTTAAATTCAACCCCGAATCTCATGGCGGGCTTCGTTTTTCAATTTGACCGGATTCGGCCCGGCCCATCCCGGGAGGTTTTCCTGACTCCGCGGTCAGGAAATTTTTGATTTTTGGGCCAAAAATCATGCCCTCCCAAATCAAGCATCCAAAGGTGCCTCTAACCCTTAAATTCAACCCCGAATCTCATGGCGGGCTTCGTTTTTCAATTTGACCGGATTCGGCCCGGCCCATCCCGGGAGGTTTTCCTGACTCCGCGGTCAGGAAATTTTTATTTTTGGGCCAAAAATTATGCCCTCCCAAATCAAGCATCCAAAAGTGCCTCTATCCCTTAAATTCAACCCCGAATCTCATGGCGGGCTTCGTTTTTCAATTTGACCGGATTCGGCCCGGCCCATCCCGGGAGGTTTTCCTGACTCCGCGGTCAGGAAATTTTTATTTTTGGGCCAAAAATTATGCCCTCCCAAATCAAGCATCCTAAAGTCCCTCTATCCCTTAAATTCAAAACCGAATCTCCTGGCAGGCTTCGTTATTCAATTTGACCGGATTCGGCCCGGCCCATCCCAGGAGGTTTTCCTGACTCCGCGGTCAGGAAATTTTTGATTTTTGGGCCAAAAATCATGCCCTCCCAAATCAAGCATCCAAAGGTGCCTCTAACCCTTAAATTCAACCCCGAATCTCATGGCGGGCTTCGTTTTTCAATTTGACCGGATTCGGCCCGGCCCATCCCGGGAGGTTTTCCTGACTCCGCGGTCAGGAAATTTTTGATTTATGGGCCAAAAATTATGCCCTCCCAAATCAAGCATCCAAAAGTGCCTCTAACCCTTAAATTCAACCCCGAATCTCATGGCGGGCTTCGTTTTTCAATTTGACCAGATTCGGCCCGGCCCATCCCGGGAGGTTTTCCTGACTCCGCGGTCAGGAAATTTTTGATTTTTGGGCCAAAAATCATGCCCTCCCAAATCAAGCATCCAAAGGTGCCTCTAACCCTTAAATTCAACCCCGAATCTCATGGCGGGCTTCGTTTTTCAGTTTGGCAAGATTCGGCCCGGCCCATCCCGGGAGGTTTTCCTGACTCCGTGGTCAGGAAACTTTTGATTTTTGGGCCAAAAATCATGCCCTCCCAAATCAAGCATCCAAAGGTGCCTCTAACCCTTAAATTCAACCCCGAATCTCATGGCGGGCTTCGTTTTTCAATTTGACCGGATTCGGCCCGGCCCATCCCGGGAGGTTTTCCTGACTCCGCGGTCAGGAAATTTTTGATTTTTGGGCCAAAAATCATGCCCTCCCAAATCAAGCATCCAAAGGTGCCTCTAACCCTTAAATTCAACCCCGAATCTCATGGCGGGCTTCGTTTTTCAATTTGACCGGATTCGGCCCGGCCCATCCCGGGAGGTTTTCCTGACTCCGCGGTCAGGAAATTTTTGATTTTTGGGCCAAAAATCATGCCCTCCCAAATCAAGCATCCAAAGGTGCCTCTAACCCTTAAATTCAACCCCGAATCTCATGGCGGGCTTCGTTTTTCAATTTGACCGGATTCGGCCCGGCCCATCCCGGGAGGTTTTCCTGACTCCGCGGTCAGGAAATTTTTATTTTTGGGCCAAAAATTATGCCCTCCCAAATCAAGCATCCAAAAGTGCCTCTATCCCTTAAATTCAACCCCGAATCTCATGGCGGGCTTCGTTTTTCAATTTGACCGGATTCGGCCCGGCCCATCCCGGGAGGTTTTCCTGACTCCGCGGTCAGGAAATTTTTATTTTTGGGCCAAAAATTATGCCCTCCCAAATCAAGCATCCTAAAGTCCCTCTATCCCTTAAATTCAAAACCGAATCTCCTGGCAGGCTTCGTTATTCAATTTGACCGGATTCGGCCCGGCCCATCCCAGGAGGTTTTCCTGACTCCGCGGTCAGGAAATTTTTGATTTTTGGGCCAAAAATCATGCCCTCCCAAATCAAGCATCCAAAGGTGCCTCTAACCCTTAAATTCAACCCCGAATCTCATGGCGGGCTTCGTTTTTCAATTTGACCAGATTCGGCCCGGCCCATCCCGGGAGGTTTTCCTGACTCCGCGGTCAGAAAATTTTTGATTTTTGGGCCAAAAATTATGCCCTCCCAAATTGCCCATCCAAAAGTGCCTCTAACCCTTAAATTCAACCCCCAATCTCATGGCGGGCTTCGTTTTTCAATTTGACCGGATTCGGCCCGGCCCATCCCGGGAGGTTTTCCTGACTCCGCGGTCAGGAAATTTTTTATTTTTGGGCCAAAAATCATGCCCTCCCAAATCAAGCATCCAAAGGTGCCTCTAACCCTTAAATTCAACCCCGAATCTCATGGCGGGCTTCGTTTTTCAATTTGACCGGATTCGGCCCGGCCCATCCCGGGAGGTTTTCCTGACTCCGCGGTCAGGAAATTTTTGATTTTTGGGCCAAAAATTATGCCCTCCCAAATCAAGCATCCAAAAGTGCCTCTATCCCTTAAATTCAACCCCGAATCTCATGGCAGGCTTCGTTTTTCAATTTGGCAAGATTCGGCCCGGCCCATCCCGGGAGGTTTTCCTGACTCCGCGGTCAGGAAATTTTTGATTTTTGGGCCAAAAATCATGCCCTCCCAAATCAAGCATCCAAAGGTGCCTCTAACCCTTAAATTCAACCCCCAATCTCATGGCCGGCTTCGTTTTTCAATTTGACCGGATTCGGCCCGGCCCATCCCGGGAGGTTTTCCTGACTCCGCAGTCAGGAAATTTTTGATTTTTGGGCCAAAAATTATGCCCTCCCAAATCAAGCATCCAAAAGTGCCTCTAACCCTTAAATTCAACCCCCAATCTCATGGCGGGCTTCGTTTTTCAATTTGACCGGATTCGGCCCGGCCCATCCCGGGAGGTTTTCCTGACTCCGCGGTCAGGAAATTTTTGATTTTTGGGCCAAAAATCATGCCCTCCCAAATCAAGCATCCAAAGGTGCCTCTAACCCTTAAATTCAACCCCGAATCTCATGGCGGGCTTCGTTTTTCAATTTGACCGGATTCGGCCCGGCCAATCCCGGGAGGTTTTCCTGACTCCGCGGTCAGGAAATTTTTGATTTTTGGGCCAAAAATTATGCCCTCCCAAATCAAGCATCCAAAAGTGCCTCTATCCCTTAAATTCAACCCCGAATCTCATGGCGGGCTTCGTTTTTCAATTTGGCAAGATTCGGCCCGGCCCATCCCGGGAGGTTTTCCTGACTCCGCGGTCAGGAAATTTTTGATTTTTGGGCCAAAAATTATGCCCTCCCAAATCAAGCATCCAAAAGTGCCTCTATCCCTTAAATTCAACCCCGAATCTCATGGCGGGCTTCGTTTTTCAATTTGACCGGATTCGGCCCGGCCCATCCCGGGAGGTTTTCCTGACTCCGCGGTCAGGAAATTTTTGATTTTTGGGCCAAAAATTATGCCCTCCCAAATCAAGCATCCAAAAGTGCCTCTATCCCTTAAATTCAACCCCGAATCTCATGGCGGGCTTCGTTTTTCAATTTGGCAAGATTCGGCCCGGCCCATCCCGGGAGGTTTTCCTGACTCCGCGGTCAGGAAATTTTTGATTTTTGGGCCAAAAATTATGCCCTCCCAAATTGCCCATCCAAAAGTGCCTCTAACCCTTAAATTCAACCCCCAATCTCATGGCGGGCTTCGTTTTTCAATTTGACCGGATTCGGCCCGGCCCATCCCGGGAGGTTTTCCTGACTCCGCGGTCAGGAAATTTTTTATTTTTGGGCCAAAAATCATGCCCTCCCAAATCAAGCATCCAAAGGTGCCTCTAACCCTTAAATTCAACCCCGAATCTCATGGCGGGCTTCGTTTTTCAATTTGACCGGATTCGGCCCGGCCCATCCCGGGAGGTTTTCCTGACTCCGCGGTCAGGAAATTTTTGATTTTTGGGCCAAAAATTATGCCCTCCCAAATCAAGCATCCAAAAGTCCCTCTATCCCTTAAATTCAACCCCGAATCTCATGGCAGGCTTCGTTTTTCAATTTGGCAAGATTCGGCCCGGCCCATCCCGGGAGGTTTTCCTGACTCCGCGGTCAGGAAATTTTTGATTTTTGGGCCAAAAATCATGCCCTCCCAAATCAAGCATCCAAAGGTGCCTCTAACCCTTAAATTCAACCCCGAATCTCATGGCGGGCTTCGTTTTTCAATTTGACCGGATTCGGCCCGGCCCATCCCGGGAGGTTTTCCTGACTCCGCGGTCAGGAAATTTTTGATTTTTGGGCCAAAAATTATGCCCTCCCAAATCAAGCATCCAAAGGTGCCTCTAACCCTTAAATTCAACCCCGAATCTCATGGCGGGCTTCGTTTTTCAATTTGACCGGATTCGGCCCGGCCCATCCCGGGAGGTTTTCCTGACTCCGCGGTCAGGAAATTTTTGATTTTTGGGTCAAAAATTATGCCCTCCCAAATCAAGCATCCAAAAGTGCCTCTAACCCTTAAATTCAACCCCCAATCTCATGGCGGGCTTCGTTTTTCAATTTGACCGGATTCGGCCCGGCCCATCCCGGGAGGTTTTCCTGACTCCGCGGTCAGGAAATTTTTATTTTTGGGCCAAAAATTATGCCCTCCCAAATCAAGCATCCAAAAGTCCCTCTATCCCTTAAATTCAAAACCGAATCTCCTGGCAGGCTTCGTTATTCAATTTGACCGGATTCGGCCCGGCCCATCCCAGGAGGTTTTCCTGACTCCGCGGTGAGGAAATTTTTGATTTTTGGGCCAAAAATCATGCCCTCCCAAATCAAGCATCCAAAAGTGCCTCTATCCCTTAAATTCAACCCCGAATCTCATGGCGGGCTTCGTTTTTCAATTTGACCGGATTCGGCCCGGCCCATCCCGGGAGGTTTTCCTGACTCCGCGGTCAGGAAATTTTTGATTTTTGGGCCAAAAATCATGCCCTCCCAAATCAAGCATCCAAAGGTGCCTCTAACCCTTAAATTCAACCCCGAATCTCATGGCGGGCTTCGTTTTTCAATTTGACCGGATTCGGCCCGGCCCATCCCGGGAGGTTTTCCTGACTCCGCGGTCAGGAAATTTTTGATTTTTGGGCCAAAAATTATGCCCTCCCAAATCAAGCATCCAAAACTGCCTCTAACCCTTAAATTCAACCCCGAATCTCATGGCGGGCTTCGTTTTTCAATTTGACCGGATTCGGCCCGGCCCATCCCGGGAGGTTTTCCTGACTCCGCGGTCAGGAAATTTTTGATTTTTGGGCCAAAAATCATGCCCTCCCAAATCTAGCATCCAAAGGTGCCTCTAACCCTTAAATTCAACCCCAAATCTCATGGCGGGCTTCGTTTTTCAATTTGGCAAGATTCGGCCCGGCCCATCCCGGGAGGTTTTCCTGACTCCGCGGTCAGGAAATTTTTGATTTTTGGGCCAAAAATTATGCCCTCCCAAATCAAGCATCCAAAAGTGCCTCTAACCCTTAAATTCAATCCCGAATCTCATGGCGGGCTTCGTTTTTCAATTTGACCGGATTCGGCCCGGCCCATCCCGGGAGGTTTTCCTGACTCCGCGGTCAGGAAATTTTTGATTTTTGGGCCAAAAATTATGCCCTCCCAAATCAAGCATCCAAAAGTGCCTCTAACCCTTAAATTCAACCCCGAATCTCATGGCGGGCTTCGTTTTTCAATTTGACCGGATTCGGCCCGGCCCATCCCGGGAGGTTTTCCTGACTCCGCGGTCAGGAAATTTTTGATTTTTGGGCCAAAAATCATGCCCTCCCAAATCTAGCATCCAAAGGTGCCTCTAACCCTTAAATTCAACCCCAAATCTCATGGCGGGCTTCGTTTTTCAATTTGGCAAGATTCGGCCCGGCCCATCCCGGGAGGTTTTCCTGACTCCGCGGTCAGGAAATTTTTGATTTTTGGGCCAAAAATTATGCCCTCCCAAATCAAGCATCCAAAAGTGCCTCTAACCCTTAAATTCAATCCCGAATCTCATGGCGGGCTTCGTTTTTCAATTTGACCGGATTTGGCCCGGCCCATCCCGAGAGGTTTTCCTGACTCCGCGGTCAGGAAATTTTTGATTTTTGGGCCAAAAATTATGCCCTCCCAAATCAAGCATCCAAAAGTGCCTCTAACCCTTAAATTCAACCCCGAATCTCATGGCGGGATTCATTTTTCAATTTGACCGGATTCGGCCCGGCCCATCCCGAGAGGTTTTCCTGACTCCGCGGTCAGGAAATTTTTGATTTTTGGGCCAAAAATTATGCCCTCCCAAATCAAGCATCCAAAAGTGCCTCTAACCCTTAAATTCAACCCCCAATCTCATGGCGGGCTTCGTTTTTCAATTTGACCGGATTCGGCCCGGCCCATCCCGGGAGGTTTTCCTGACTCCGCGGTCAGGAAATTTTTGATTTTTGGGCCAAAAATCATGCCCTCCCAAATCAAGCATCCAAAGGTGCCTCTAACCCTTAAATTCAACCCCGAATCTCATGGCGGGCTTCGTTTTTCAATTTGGCAAGATTCGGCCCGGCCCATCCCGGGAGGTTTTCCTGACTCCGCGGTCAGGAAATTTTTGATTTTTGGGCCAAAAATTATGCCCTCCCAAATCAAGCATCCAAAAGTGCCTCTAACCCTTAAATTCAATCCCGAATCTCATGGCGGGCTTCGTTTTTCAATTTGACCGGATTCGGCCCGGCCCATCCCGAGAGGTTTTCCTGACTCCGCGGTCAGGAAATTTTTGATTTTTGGGCCAAAAATTATGCCCTCCCAAATCAAGCATCCAAAAGTGCCTCTAACCCTTAAATTCAACCCCGAATCTCATGGCGGGCTTCGTTTTTCAATTTGACCGGATTCGGCCCGGCCCATCCCGGGAGGTTTTCCTGACTCCGCGGTCAGGAAATTTTTGATTTTTGGGCCAAAAATTATGCCCTCCCAAATCAAGCATCCAAAAGTGCCTCTAACCCTTAAATTCAACCCCGAATCTCATGGCGGGCTTCGTTTTTCAATTTGACCGGATTCGGCCCGGCCCATCCCGGGAGGTTTTCCTGACTCCGCGGTCAGGAAATTTTTGATTTTTGGGCCAAAAATCATGCCCTCCCAAATCTAGCATCCAAAGGTGCCTCTAACCCTTAAATTCAACCCCAAATCTCATGGCGGGCTTCGTTTTTCAATTTGGCAAGATTCGGCCCGGCCCATCCCGGGAGGTTTTCCTGACTCCGCGGTCAGGAAATTTTTGATTTTTGGGCCAAAAATTATGCCCTCCCAAATCAAGCATCCAAAAGTGCCTCTAACCCTTAAATTCAATCCCGAATCTCATGGCGGGCTTCGTTTTTCAATTTGACCGGATTCGGCCCGGCCCATCCCGGGAGGTTTTCCTGACTCCGCGGTCAGGAAATTTTTGATTTTTGGGCCAAAAATCATGCCCTCCCAAATCTAGCATCCAAAGGTGCCTCTAACCCTTAAATTCAACCCCAAATCTCATGGCGGGCTTCGTTTTTCAATTTGGCAAGATTCGGTCCGGCCCATCCCGGGAGGTTTTCCTGACTCCGCGGTCAGGAAATTTTTGATTTTTGGGCCAAAAATTATGCCCTCCCAAATCAAGCATCCAAAAGTGCCTCTAACCCTTAAATTCAATCCCGAATCTCATGGCGGGCTTCGTTTTTCAATTTGACCGGATTCGGCCTGGCCCATCCCGAGAGGTTTTCCTGACTCCGCGGTCAGGAAATTTTTGATTTTTGGGCCAAAAATTATGCCCTCCCAAATCAAGCATCCAAAAGTGCCTCTAACCCTTAAATTCAACCCCGAATCTCATGGCGGGATTCATTTTTCAATTTGACCGGATTCGGCCCGGCCCATCCCGAGAGGTTTTCCTGACTCCGCGGTCAGGAAATTTTTGATTTTTGGGCCAAAAATTATGCCCTCCCAAATCAAGCATCCAAAAGTGCCTCTAACCCTTAAATTCAACCCCCAATCTCATGGCGGGCTTCGTTTTTCAATTTGACCGGATTCGGCCCGGCCCATCCCGGGAGGTTTTCCTGACTCCGCGGTCAGGAAATTTTTGATTTTTGGGCCAAAAATCATGCCCTCCCAAATCAAGCATCCAAAGGTGCCTCTAACCCTTAAATTCAACCCCGAATCTCATGGCGGGCTTCGTTTTTCAATTTGGCAAGATTCGGCCCGGCCCATCCCGGGAGGTTTTCCTGACAGGTTTTCCTGTCAGGAAATTTTTGATTTTTGGGCCAAAAATTATGCCCTCCCAAATCAAGCATCCAAAAGTGCCTCTAACCCTTAAATTCAACCCCCAATCTCATGGCGGGCTTCGTTTTTCAATTTGACCGGATTCGGCCCGGCCAATCCCGGGAGGTTTTCCTGACTCCGCGGTCAGGAAATTTTTGATTTTTGGGCCAAAAATTATGCCCTCCCAAATCAAGCATCCAAAAGTGCCTCTATCCCTTAAATTCAACCCCGAATCTCATGGCGGGCTTCGTTTTTCAATTTGGCAAGATTCGGCCCGGCCCATCCCGGGAGGTTTTCCTGACTCCGCCGTCAGGAAATTTTTGATTTTTGGGCCAAAAATTATGCCCTCCCAAATCAAGCATCCAAAAGTGCCTCTATCCCTTAAATTCAACCCCGAATCTCATGGCGGGCTTCGTTTTTCAAGTTGACCGGATTCGGCCCGGCCCATCCCGGGAGGTTTTCCTGACTCCGCGGTCAGGAAATTTTTGATTTTTGGGCCAAAAATCATGCCCTCCCAAATCAAGCATCCAAAGGTGCCTCTAACCCTTAAATTCAACCCCGAATCTCATGGCGGGATTCATTTTTCAATTTGACCGGATTCGGCCCGGCCCATCCCGAGAGGTTTTCCTGACTCCGCGGTCAGGAAATTTTTGATTTTTGGGCCAAAAATTATGCCCTCCCAAATCAAGCATCCAAAAGTGCCTCTAACCCTTAAATTCAACCCCCAATCTCATGGCGGGCTTCGTTATTCAATTTGACCGGATTCGGCCCGTCCCATCCCGGGAGGTTTTCCTGACTCCGCAGTCAGGAAATTTTTGATTTTTGGGCCAAAAATTATGCCCTCCCAAATCAAGCATCCAAAAGTGCCTCTAACCCTTAAATTCAACCCCGAATCTCATGGCGGGCTTCGTTTTTCAATTTGACCGGATTCGGCCCGGCCCATCCCGGGAGGTTTTCCTGACTCCGCGGTCAGGAAATTTTTGATTTTTGGGCCAAAAATCATGCCCTCCCAAATCAAGCATCCAAAGGTGCCTCTAACCCTTAAATTCAACCCCGAATCTCATGGCGGGCTTCGTTTTTCAATTTGACCGGATTCGGCCCGGCCAATCCCGGGAGGTTTTCCTGACTCCGCGGTCAGGAAATTTTTGATTTTTGGGCCAAAAATTATGCCCTCCCAAATCAAGCATCCAAAAGTGCCTCTATCCCTTAAATTCAACCCCGAATCTCATGGCGGGCTTCGTTTTTCAATTTGGCAAGATTCGGCCCGGCCCATCCCGGGAGGTTTTCCTGACTCCGCCGTCAGGAAATTTTTGATTTTTGGGCCAAAAATTATGCCCTCCCAAATCAAGCATCCAAAAGTGCCTCTATCCCTTAAATTCAACCCCGAATCTCATGGCGGGCTTCGTTTTTCAAGTTGACCGGATTCGGCCCGGCCCATCCCGGGAGGTTTTCCTGACTCCGCGGTCAGGAAATTTTTGATTTTTGAGCCAAAAATCATGCCCTCCCAAATCAAGCATCCAAAGGTGCCTCTAACCCTTAAATTCAACCCCGAATCTCATGGAGGGCTTCGTTTTTCAATTTGACCGGATTCGGCCCGGCCCATCCCGGGAGGTTTTCCTGACTCCGCGGTCAGGAAATTTTTATTTTTGGGCCAAAAATTATGCCCTCCCAAATCAAGCATCCAAAAGTCCCTCTATCCCTTAAATTCAAAACCGAATCTCATGGCAGGCTTCGTTTTTCAATTTGACCGGATTCGGCCCGGCCCATCCCGGGAGGTTTTCCTGACTCCGCGGTCAGGAAATTTTTGATTTTTGGGCCAAAAATCATGCCCTCCCAAATCAAGCATCCAAAGGTGCCTCTAACCCTTAAATTCAACCCCGAATCTCATGGCGGGCTTCGTTTTTCAATTTGACCGGATTCGGCCCGGCCCATTCCGGGAGGTTTTCCTGACTCCGCGGTCAGGAAATTTTTGATTTATGGGCCAAAAATTATGCCCTCCCAAATCAAGCATCCAAAAGTGCCTCTAACCCTTAAATTCAACCCCGAATCTCATGGCGGGCTTCGTTTTTCAATTTGACCAGATTCGGCCCGGCCCATCCCGGGAGGTTTTCCTGACTCCGCGGTCAGGAAATTTTTGATTTTTGGGCCAAAAATCATGCCCTCCCAAATCAAGCATCCAAAGGTGCCTCTAACCCTTAAATTCAACCCCGAATCTCATGGCGGGCTTCGTTTTTCAGTTTGGCAAGATTCGGCCCGGCCCATCCCGGGAGGTTTTCCTGACTCCGTGGTCAGGAAATTTTTGATTTTTGGGCCAAAAATCATGCCCTCCCAAATCAAGCATCCAAAGGTGCCTCTAACCCTTAAATTCAACCCCGAATCTCATGGCGGGCTTCGTTTTTCAATTTGACCGGATTCGGCCCGGCCCATCCCGGGAGGTTTTCCTGACTCCGCGGTCAGGAAATTTTTGATTTTTGGGCCAAAAATCATGCCCTCCCAAATCAAGCATCCAAAGGTGCCTCTAACCCTTAAATTCAACCCCGAATCTCATGGCGGGCTTCGTTTTTCAATTTGACCGGATTCGGCCCGGCCCATCCCGGGAGGTTTTCCTGACTCCGCGGTCAGGAAATTTTTATTTTTGGGCCAAAAATTATGCCCTCCCAAATCAAGCATCCAAAAGTGCCTCTATCCCTTAAATTCAACCCCGAATCTCATGGCGGGCTTCGTTTTTCAATTTGACCGGATTCGGCCCGGCCCATCCCGGGAGGTTTTCCTGACTCCGCGGTCAGGAAATTTTTATTTTTGGGCCAAAAATTATGCCCTCCCAAATCAAGCATCCTAAAGTCCCTCTATCCCTTAAATTCAAAACCGAATCTCCTGGCAGGCTTCGTTATTCAATTTGACCGGATTCGGCCCGGCCCATCCCAGGAGGTTTTCCTGACTCCGCGGTCAGGAAATTTTTGATTTTTGGGCCAAAAATCATGCCCTCCCAAATCAAGCATCCAAAGGTGCCTCTAACCCTTAAATTCAACCCCGAATCTCATGGCGGGCTTCGTTTTTCAATTTGACCGGATTCGGCCCGGCCCATCCCGGGAGGTTTTCCTGACTCCGCGGTCAGGAAATTTTTGATTTTTGGGCCAAAAATTATGCCCTCCCAAATCAAGCATCCAAAAGTCCCTCTATCCCTTAAATTCAACCCCGAATCTCATGGCAGGCTTCGTTTTTCAATTTGGCAAGATTCGGCCCGGCCCATCCCGGGAGGTTTTCCTGACTCCGCGGTCAGGAAATTTTTGATTTTTGGGCCAAAAATTATGCCCTCCCAAATCAAGCATCCAAAAGTCCCTCTATCCCTTAAATTCAACCCCGAATCTCATGGCGGGCTTCGTTTTTCAATTTGACCAGATTCGGCCCGGCCCATCCCGGGAGGTTTTCCTGACTCCGCGGTCAGAAAATTTTTGATTTTTGGGCCAAAAATTATGCCCTCCCAAATTGCCCATCCAAAAGTGCCTCTAACCCTTAAATTCAACCCCCAATCTCATGGCGGGCTTCGTTTTTCAATTTGACCGGATTCGGCCCGGCCCATCCCGGGAGGTTTTCCTGACTCCGCGGTCATGAAATTTTTTATTTTTGGGCCAAAAATCATGCCCTCCCAAATCAAGCATCCAAAGGTGCCTCTAACCCTTAAATTCAACCCCGAATCTCATGGCGGGCTTCGTTTTTCAATTTGACCGGATTCGGCCCGGCCCATCCCGGGAGGTTTTCCTGACTCCGCGGTCAGGAAATTTTTGATTTTTGGGCCAAAAATTATGCCCTCCCAAATCAAGCATCCAAAAGTGCCTCTATCCCTTAAATTCAACCCCGAATCTCATGGCAGGCTTCGTTTTTCAATTTGGCAAGATTCGGCCCGGCCCATCCCGGGAGGTTTTCCTGACTCCGCGGTCAGGAAATTTTTGATTTTTGGGCCAAAAATCATGCCCTCCCAAATCAAGCATCCAAAGGTGCCTCTAACCCTTAAATTCAACCCCCAATCTCATGGCCGGCTTCGTTTTTCAATTTGACCGGATTCGGCCCGGCCCATCCCGGGAGGTTTTCCTGACTCCGCAGTCAGGAAATTTTTGATTTTTGGGCCAAAAATTATGCCCTCCCAAATCAAGCATCCAAAGGTGCCTCTAACCCTTAAATTCAACCCCCAATCTCATGGCCGGCTTCGTTTTTCAATTTGACCGGATTCGGCCCGGCCCATCCCGGGAGGTTTTCCTGACTCCGCAGTCAGGAAATTTTTGATTTTTGGGCCAAAAATCATGCCCTCCCAAATCAAGCATCCAAAGGTGCCTCTAACCCTTAAATTCAACCCCGAATCTCATGGCGGGCTTCGTTTTTCAATTTGACCGGATTCGGCCCGGCCAATCCCGGGAGGTTTTCCTGACTCCGCGGTCAGGAAATTTTTGATTTTTGGGCCAAAAATTATGCCCTCCCAAATCAAGCATCCAAAAGTGCCTCTATCCCTTAAATTCAACCCCGAATCTCATGGCGGGCTTCGTTTTTCAATTTGGCAAGATTCGGCCCGGCCCATCCCGGGAGGTTTTCCTGACTCCGCGGTCAGGAAATTTTTGATTTTTGGGCCAAAAATTATGCCCTCCCAAATCAAGCATCCAAAAGTGCCTCTAACCCTTAAATTCAACCCCGAATCTCATGGCGGGCTTCGTTTTTCAATTTGACCGGATTCAGCCCGGCCCATCCCGGGAGGTTTTCCTGACTCCGCGGTCAGGAAATTTTTGATTTTTGGGCCAAAAATTATGCCCTCCCAAATCAAGCATCCAAAAGTGCCTCTATCCCTTAAATTCAACCCTGAATCTCATGGCGGGCTTCGTTTTTCAATTTGGCAAGATTCGGCCCGGCCCATCCCGGGAGGTTTTCCTGACTCCGCGGTCAGGAAATTTTTGATTTTTGGGCCAAAAATTATGCCCTCCCAAATTGCCCATCCAAAAGTGCCTCTAACCCTTAAATTCAACCCCCAATCTCATGGCGGGCTTCGTTTTTCAATTTGACCGGATTCGGCCCGGCCCATCCCGGGAGGTTTTCCTGACTCCGCGGTCAGGAAATTTTTTATTTTTGGGCCAAAAATCATGCCCTCCCAAATCAAGCATCCAAAGGTGCCTCTAACCCTTAAATTCAACCCCGAATCTCATGGCGGGCTTCGTTTTTCAATTTGACCGGATTCGGCCCGGCCCATCCCGGGAGGTTTTCCTGACTCCGCGGTCAGGAAATTTTTGATTTTTGGGCCAAAAATTATGCCCTCCCAAATCAAGCATCCAAAAGTCCCTCTATCCCTTAAATTCAACCCCGAATCTCATGGCAGGCTTCGTTTTTCAATTTGGCAAGATTCGGCCCGGCCCATCCCGGGAGGTTTTCCTGACTCCGCGGTCAGGAAATTTTTGATTTTTGGGCCAAAAATCATGCCCTCCCAAATCAAGCATCCAAAGGTGCCTCTAACCCTTAAATTCAACCCCGAATCTCATGGCGGGCTTCGTTTTTCAATTTGACCGGATTCGGCCCGGCCCATCCCGGGAGGTTTTCCTGACTCCGCGGTCAGGAAATTTTTGATTTTTGGGCCAAAAATTATGCCCTCCCAAATCAAGCATCCAAAGGTGCCTCTAACCCTTAAATTCAACCCCGAATCTCATGGCGGGCTTCGTTTTTCAATTTGACCGGATTCGGCCCGGCCCATCCCGGGAGGTTTTCCTGACTCCGCGGTCAGGAAATTTTTGATTTTTGGGCCAAAAATTATGCCCTCCCAAATCAAGCATCCAAAAGTGCCTCTAACCCTTAAATTCAACCCCCAATCTCATGGCGGGCTTCGTTTTTCAATTTGACCGGATTCGGCCCGGCCCATCCCGGGAGGTTTTCCTGACTCCGCGGTCAGGAAATTTTTGATTTTTGGGCCAAAAATTATGCCCTCCCAAATCAAGCATCCAAAAGTGCCTCTATCCCTTAAATTCAACCCCGAATCTCATGGCGGGCTTCGTTTTTCAATTTGACCGGATTCGGCCCGGCCCATCCCGGGAGGTTTTCCTGACTCCGCGGTCAGGAAATTTTTGATTTTTGGGCCAAAAATTATGCCCTCCCAAATCAAGCATCCAAAAGTGCCTCTAACCCTTAAATTCAACCCCCAATCTCATGGCGGGCTTCGTTTTTCAATTTGACCGGATTCGGCCCGGCCCATCCCGGGAGGTTTTCCTGACTCAGTGGTCAGGAAATTTTTGATTTTTGGGCCAAAAATCATGCCCTCCCAAATCAAGCATCCAAAGGTGCCTCTAACCCTTAAATTCAACCCCGAATCTCATGGCGGGCTTCGTTTTTCAATTTGACCGGATTCGGCCCGGCCCATCCCGGGAGGTTTTCCTGACTCCGCGGTCAGGAAATTTTTGATTTTTGGGCCAAAAATTATGCCCTCCCAAATCAAGCATCCAAAAGTGCCTCTAACCCTTAAATTCAACCCCCAATCTCATGGCGGGCTTTGTTTTTCAATTTGACCGGATTCGGCCCGGCCCATCCCGGGAGGTTTTCCTGACTCCGCGGTCAGGAAATTTTTGATTTTTGGGCCAAAAATTATGCCCTCCCAAATCAAGCATCCAAAAGTGCCTCTATCCCTTAAATTCAACCCCGAATCTCATGGCGGGCTTCGTTTTTCAATTTGACCGGATTCGGCCCGGCCCATCCCGGGAGGTTTTCCTGACTCCGCGGTCAGGAAATTTTTGATTTTTGGGCCAAAAATTATGCCCTCCCAAATCAAGCATCCAAAAGTGCCTCTAACCCTTAAATTCAACCCCCAATCTCATGGCGGGCTTCGTTTTTCAATTTGACCGGATTCGGCCCGGCCCATCCCGGGAGGTTTTCCTGACTCAGTGGTCAGGAAATTTTTGATTTTTGGGCCAAAAATCATGCCCTCCCAAATCAAGCATCCAAAGGTGCCTCTAACCCTTAAATTCAACCCCGAATCTCATGGCGGGCTTCGTTTTTCAATTTGACCGGATTCGGCCCGGCCCATCCCGGGAGGTTTTCCTGACTCCGCGGTCAGGAAATTTTTGATTTTTGGGCCAAAAATTATGCCCTCCCAAATCAAGCATCCAAAAGTGCCTCTAACCCTTAAATTCAACCCCGAATCTCATGGCGGGCTTTGTTTTTCAATTTGACCGGATTCGGCCCGGCCCATCCCGGGAGGTTTTCCTGACTCCGCGGTCAGAAAATTTTTGATTTTTGGGCCAAAAATTATGCCCTCCCAAATCAAGCATCCAAAAGTGCCTCTATCCCTTAAATTCAACCCCGAATCTCATGGCGGGCTTCGTTTTTCAATTTGACCGGATTCGGCCCGGCCCATCCCGGGAGGTTTTCCTGACTCCGCGGTCAGGAAATTTTTGATTTTTGGGCCAAAAATTATGCCCTCCCAAATCAAGCATCCAAAAGTGCCTCTAACCCTTAAATTCAACCCCCAATCTCATGGCGGGCTTCGTTTTTCAATTTGACCGGATTCGGCCCGGCCCATCCCGGGAGGTTTTCCTGACTCAGTGGTCAGGAAATTTTTGATTTTTGGGCCAAAAATCATGCCCTCCCAAATCAAGCATCCAAAGGTGCCTCTAACCCTTAAATTCAACCCCGAATCTCATGGCGGGCTTCGTTTTTCAATTTGACCGGATTCGGCCCGGCCAATCCCGGGAGGTTTTCCTGACTCCGCGGTCAGGAAATTTTTGATTTTTGGGCCAAAAATTATGCCCTCCCAAATCAAGCATCCAAAAGTGCCTCTATCCCTTAAATTCAACCCCGAATCTCATGGCGGGCTTCGTTTTTCAATTTGGCAAGATTCGGCCCGGCCCATCCCGGGAGGTTTTCCTGACTCCGCCGTCAGGAAATTTTTGATTTTTGGGCCAAAAATTATGCCCTCCCAAATCAAGCATCCAAAAGTGCCTCTATCCCTTAAATTCAACCCCGAATCTCATGGCGGGCTTCGTTTTTCAATTTGACCGGATTCGGCCCGGCCCATCCCGGGAGGTTTTCCTGACTCCGCGGTCAGGAAATTTTTGATTTTTGGGCCAAAAATCATGCCCTCCCAAATCAAGCATCCAAAGGTGCCTCTAACCCTTAAATTCAACCCCGAATCTCATGGCGGGCTTCGTTTTTCAATTTGACCGGATTCGGCCCGGCCAATCCCGGGAGGTTTTCCTGACTCCGCGGTCAGGAAATTTTTGATTTTTGGGCCAAAAATTATGCCCTCCCAAATCAAGCATCCAAAAGTGCCTCTAACCCTTAAATTCAACCCCCAATCTCATGGCGGGCTTCGTTTTTCAATTTGACCGGATTCGGCCCGGCCCATCCCGGGAGGTTTTCCTGACTCAGTGGTCAGGAAATTTTTGATTTTTGGGCCAAAAATCATGCCCTCCCAAATCAAGCATCCAAAGGTGCCTCTAACCCTTAAATTCAACCCCGAATCTCATGGCGGGCTTCGTTTTTCAATTTGACCGGATTCGGCCCGGCCAATCCCGGGAGGTTTTCCTGACTCCGCGGTCAGGAAATTTTTGATTTTTGGGCCAAAAATTATGCCCTCCCAAATCAAGCATCCAAAAGTGCCTCTATCCCTTAAATTCAACCCCGAATCTCATGGCGGGCTTCGTTTTTCAATTTGGCAAGATTCGGCCCGGCCCATCCCGGGAGGTTTTCCTGACTCCGCCGTCAGGAAATTTTTGATTTTTGGGCCAAAAATTATGCCCTCCCAAATCAAGCATCCAAAAGTGCCTCTATCCCTTAAATTCAACCCCGAATCTCATGGCGGGCTTTGTTTTTCAATTTGACCGGATTCGGACCGGCCCATCCCGGGAGGTTTTCCTGACTCCGCGGTCAGGAAATTTTTGATTTTTGGGCCAAAAATTATGCCCTCCCAAATCAAGCATCCAAAAGTGCCTCTATCCCTTAAATTCAACCCCGAATCTCATGGCGGGCTTCGTTTTTCAATTTGGCAAGATTCGGCCCGGCCCATCCCGGGAGGTTTTCCTGACTCCGCGGTCAGGAAATTTTTGATTTTTGGGCCAAAAATTATGCCCTCCCAAATTGCCCATCCAAAAGTGCCTCTAACCCTTAAATTCAACCCCCAATCTCATGGCGGGCTTCGTTTTTCAATTTGACCGGATTCGGCCCGGCCCATCCCGGGAGGTTTTCCTGAATCCGCGGTCAGGAAATTTTTGATTTTTGGGCCAAAAATTATGCCCTCCCAAATCAAGCATCCAAAAGTGCCTCTATCCCTTAAATTCAACCCCGAATCTCATGGCAGGCTTCGTTTTTCAATTTGGCAACATTCGGCCCGGCCCATCCCGGGAGGTTTTCCTGACTCCGCGGTCAGGAAATTTTTGATTTTTGGGCCAAAAATCATGCCCTCCCAAATCAAGCATCCAAAGGTGCCTCTAACCCTTAAATTCAACCCCGAATCTCATGGCGGGCTTCGTTTTTCAATTTGACCGGATTCGGCCCGGCCCATCCCGGGAGGTTTTCCTGAATCCGCGGTCAGGAAATTTTTGATTTTTGGGCCAAAAATTATGCCCTCCCAAATCAAGCATCCAAAAGTGCCTCTATCCCTTAAATTCAACCCCGAATCTCATGGCAGGCTTCGTTTTTCAATTTGGCAACATTCGGCCCGGCCCATCCCGGGAGGTTTTCCTGACTCCGCGGTCAGGAAATTTTTGATTTTTGGGCCAAAAATCATGCCCTCCCAAATCAAGCATCCAAAGGTGCCTCTAACCCTTAAATTCAACCCCGAATCTCATGGCGGGCTTCGTTTTTCAATTTGACCGGATTCGGCCCGGCCCATCCCGGGAGGTTTTCCTGACTCCGCGGTCAGGAAATTTTTGATTTTTGGGCCAAAAATTATGCCCTCCCAAATCAAGCATCCAAAAGTCCCTCTATCCCTTAAATTCAACCCCGAATCTCATGGCAGGCTTCGTTTTTCAATTTGGCAAGATTCGGCCCGGCCCATCCCGGGAGGTTTTCCTGACTCCGCGGTCAGGAAATTTTTGATTTTTGGGCCAAAAATCATGCCCTCCCAAATCAAGCATCCAAAGGTGCCTCTAACCCTTAAATTCAACCCCGAATCTCATGGCGGGCTTCGTTTTTCAATTTGACCGGATTCGGCCCGGCCCATCCCGGGAGGTTTTCCTGACTCCGCGGTCAGGAAATTTTTGATTTTTGGGCCAAAAATTATGCCCTCCCAAATCAAGCATCCAAAGGTGCCTCTAACCCTTAAATTCAACCCCGAATCTCATGGCGGGCTTCGTTTTTCAATTTGACCGGATTCGGCCCGGCCCATCCCGGGAGGTTTTCCTGACTCCGCGGTCAGGAAATTTTTGATTTTTGGGCCAAAAATTATGCCCTCCCAAATCAAGCATCCAAAAGTGCCTCTATCCCTTAAATTCAACCCCGAATCTCATCGCGGGCTTCGTTTTTCAATTTGACCGGATTCGGCCCGGCCCATCCCGGGAGGTTTTCCTGACTCCGCGGTCAGGAAATTTTTGATTTTTGGGCCAAAAATTATGCCCTCCCAAATCAAGCATCCAAAAGTGCCTCTATCCCTTAAATTCAACCCCGAATCTCATGGCGGGCTTCGTTGTTCAATTTGACCGGATTCGGCCCGGCCCATCCCGGGAGGTTTTCCTGACTCCGTGGTCAGGAAATTTTTGATTTTTGGGCCAAAAATTATGCCCTCCCAAATCAAGCATCCAAAAGTGCCTCTAACCCTTAAATTCAACCCCGAATCTCATGGCGGGCTTCGTTTTTCAATTTGACCGGATTCGGCCCGGCCCATCCCGGGAGGTTTTCCTGACTCCGCGGTCAGGAAATTTTTGATTTTTGGGCCAAAAATCATGCCCTCCCAAATCAAGCATCCAAAGGTGCCTCTAACCCTTAAATTCAACCCCGAATCTCATGGCGGGCTTCGTTTTTCAATTTGACCGGATTCGGCCCGGCCCATCCCGGGAGGTTTTCCTGACTCCGCGGTCAGGAAATTTTTGATTTTTGGGCCAAAAATTATGCCCTCCCAAATCAAGCATCCAAAAGTCCCTCTATCCCTTAAATTCAACCCCGAATCTCATGGCAGGCTTCGTTTTTCAATTTGGCAAGATTCGGCCCGGCCCATCCCGGGAGGTTTTCCTGACTCCGCGGTCAGGAAATTTTTGATTTTTGGGCCAAAAATCATGCCCTCCCAAATCAAGCATCCAAAGGTGCCTCTAACCCTTAAATTCAACCCCGAATCTCATGGCGGGCTTCGTTTTTCAATTTGACCGGATTCGGCCCGGCCCATCCCGGGAGGTTTTCCTGACTCCGCGGTCAGGAAATTTTTGATTTTTGGGCCAAAAATTATGCCCTCCCAAATCAAGCATCCAAAGGTGCCTCTAACCCTTAAATTCAACCCCGAATCTCATGGCGGGCTTCGTTTTTCAATTTGACCGGATTCGGCCCGGCCCATCCCGGGAGGTTTTCCTGACTCCGCGGTCAGGAAATTTTTGATTTTTGGGCCAAAAATTATGCCCTCCCAAATCAAGCATCCAAAGGTGCCTCTAACCCTTAAATTCAACCCCGAATCTCATGGCGGGCTTCGTTTTTCAATTTGACCGGATTCGGCCCGGCCCATCCCGGGAGGTTTTCCTGACTCCGCGGTCAGGAAATTTTTGATTTTTGGGTCAAAAATTATGCCCTCCCAAATCAAGCATCCAAAAGTGCCTCTAACCCTTAAATTCAACCCCCAATCTCATGGCGGGCTTCGTTTTTCAATTTGACCGGATTCGGCCCGGCCCATCCCGGGAGGTTTTCCTGACTCCGCGGTCAGGAAATTTTTGATTTTTGGGCCAAAAATTATGCCCTCCCAAATCAAGCATCCAAAAGTGCCTCTAACCCTTAAATTCAACCCCGAATCTCATGGCGGGCTTCGTTTTTCAATTTGACCGGATTCGGCCGGGCCCATCCCGGGAGGTTTTCCTGACTCCGCGGTCAGGAAATTTTTGATTTTTGGGTCAAAAATTATGCCCTCCCAAATCAAGCATCCAAAAGTGCCTCTAACCCTTAAATTCAACCCCCAATCTCATGGCGGGCTTCGTTTTTCAATTTGACCGGATTCGGCCCGGCCCATCCCGGGAGGTTTTCCTGACTCCGCGGTCAGGAAATTTTTGATTTTTGGGCCAAAAATTATGCCCTCCCAAATCAAGCATCCAAAAGTGCCTCTAACCCTTAAATTCAACCCCCAATCTCATGGCGGGCTTCGTTTTTCAATTTGACCGGATTCGGCCCGGCCCATCCCGGGAGGTTTTCCTGACTCCGCGGTCAGGAAATTTTTGATTTTTGGGCCAAAAATCATGCCCTCCCAAATCAAGCATCCAAAGGTGCCTCTAACCCTTAAAATCAACCCCGAATCTCATGGCGGGCTTTGTTTTTCAATTTGACCGGATTCGGCCCGGCCCATCCCGGGAGGTTTTCCTGACTCCGCGGTCAGAAAATTTTTGATTTTTGGGCCAAAAATTATGCCCTCCCAAATCAAGCATCCAAAAGTGCCTCTATCCCTTAAATTCAACCCCGAATCTCATGGCGGGCTTCGTTTTTCAATTTGACCGGATTCGGCCCGGCCCATCCCGGGAGGTTTTCCTGACTCCGCGGTCAGGAAATTTTTGATTTTTGGGCCAAAAATTATGCCCTCCCAAATCAAGCATCCAAAAGTGCCTCTAACCCTTAAATTCAACCCCCAATCTCATGGCGGGCTTCGTTTTTCAATTTGACCGGATTCGGCCCGGCCCATCCCGGGAGGTTTTCCTGACTCAGTGGTCAGGAAATTTTTGATTTTTGGGCCAAAAATCATGCCCTCCCAAATCAAGCATCCAAAGGTGCCTCTAACCCTTAAATTCAACCCCGAATCTCATGGCGGGCTTCGTTTTTCAATTTGACCGGATTCGGCCCGGCCCATCCCGGGAGGTTTTCCTGACTCCGCGGTCAGGAAATTTTTGATTTTTGGGCCAAAAATTATGCCCTCCCAAATCAAGCATCCAAAAGTGCCTCTATCCCTTAAATTCAACCCCGAATCTCATGGCGGGCTTCGTTTTTCAATTTGGCAAGATTCGGCCCGGCCCATCCCGGGAGGTTTTCCTGACTCCGCCGTCAGGAAATTTTTGATTTTTGGGCCAAAAATTATGCCCTCCCAAATCAAGCATCCAAAAGTGCCTCTATCCCTTAAATTCAACCCCGAATCTCATGGCGGGCTTCGTTTTTCAATTTGACCGGATTCGGCCCGGCCCATCCCGGGAGGTTTTCCTGACTCCGCGGTCAGGAAATTTTTGATTTTTGGGCCAAAAATCATGCCCTCCCAAATCAAGCATCCAAAGGTGCCTCTAACCCTTAAATTCAACCCCGAATCTCATGGCGGGCTTCGTTTTTCAATTTGACCGGATTCGGCCCGGCCAATCCCGGGAGGTTTTCCTGACTCCGCGGTCAGGAAATTTTTGATTTTTGGGCCAAAAATTATGCCCTCCCAAATCAAGCATCCAAAAGTGCCTCTATCCCTTAAATTCAACCCCGAATCTCATGGCGGGCTTCGTTTTTCAATTTGGCAAGATTCGGCCCGGCCCATCCCGGGAGGTTTTCCTGACTCCGCCGTCAGGAAATTTTTGATTTTTGGGCCAAAAATTATGCCCTCCCAAATCAAGCATCCAAAAGTGCCTCTATCCCTTAAATTCAACCCCGAATCTCATGGCGGGCTTTGTTTTTCAATTTGACCGGATTCGGACCGGCCCATCCCGGGAGGTTTTCCTGACTCCGCGGTCAGGAAATTTTTGATTTTTGGGCCAAAAATTATGCCCTCCCAAATCAAGCATCCAAAAGTGCCTCTATCCCTTAAATTCAACCCCGAATCTCATGGCGGGCTTCGTTTTTCAATTTGGCAAGATTCGGCCCGGCCCATCCCGGGAGGTTTTCCTGACTCCGCGGTCAGGAAATTTTTGATTTTTGGGCCAAAAATTATGCCCTCCCAAATTGCCCATCCAAAAGTGCCTCTAACCCTTAAATTCAACCCCCAATCTCATGGCGGGCTTCGTTTTTCAATTTGACCGGATTCGGCCCGGCCCATCCCGGGTGGTTTTCCTGACTCCGCGGTCAGGAATTTTTTTATTTTTGGGCCAAAAATCATGCCCTCCCAAATCAAGCATCCAAAGGTGCCTCTAACCCTTAAATTCAACCCCGAATCTCATGGCGGGCTTCGTTTTTCAATTTGACCGGATTCGGCCCGGCCCATCCCGGGAGGTTTTCCTGACTCCGCGGTCAGGAAATTTTTGATTTTTGGGCCAAAAATTATGCCCTCCCAAATCAAGCATCCAAAAGTGCCTCTATCCCTTAAATTCAACCCCGAATCTCATGGCAGGCTTCGTTTTTCAATTTGGCAACATTCGGCCCGGCCCATCCCGGGAGGTTTTCCTGACTCCGCGGTCAGGAAATTTTTGATTTTTGGGCCAAAAATCATGCCCTCCCAAATCAAGCATCCAAAGGTGCCTCTATCCCTTAAATTCAACCCCGAATCTCATGGCGGGCTTCGTTTTTCAATTTGGCAAGATTCGGCCCGGCCCATCCCGGGAGGTTTTCCTGACTCCGCCGTCAGGAAATTTTTGATTTTTGGGCCAAAAATTATGCCCTCCCAAATCAAGCATCCAAAAGTGCCTCTATCCCTTAAATTCAACCCCGAATCTCATGGCGGGCTTCGTTTTTCAATTTGACCGGATTCGGCCCGGCCCATCCCGGGAGGTTTTCCTGACTCCGCGGTCAGGAAATTTTTGATTTTTGGGCCAAAAATCATGCCCTCCCAAATCAAGCATCCAAAGGTGCCTCTAACCCTTAAATTCAACCCCGAATCTCATGGCGGGCTTCGTTTTTCAATTTGACCGGATTCGGCCCGGCCAATCCCGGGAGGTTTTCCTGACTCCGCGGTCAGGAAATTTTTGATTTTTGGGCCAAAAATTATGCCCTCCCAAATCAAGCATCCAAAAGTGCCTCTATCCCTTAAATTCAACCCCGAATCTCATGGCGGGCTTCGTTTTTCAATTTGGCAAGATTCGGCCCGGCCCATCCCGGGAGGTTTTCCTGACTCCGCCGTCAGGAAATTTTTGATTTTTGGGCCAAAAATTATGCCCTCCCAAATCAAGCATCCAAAAGTGCCTCTATCCCTTAAATTCAACCCCGAATCTCATGGCGGGCTTTGTTTTTCAATTTGACCGGATTCGGACCGGCCCATCCCGGGAGGTTTTCCTGACTCCGCGGTCAGGAAATTTTTGATTTTTGGGCCAAAAATTATGCCCTCCCAAATCAAGCATCCAAAAGTGCCTCTATCCCTTAAATTCAACCCCGAATCTCATGGCGGGCTTCGTTTTTCAATTTGGCAAGATTCGGCCCGGCCCATCCCGGGAGGTTTTCCTGACTCCGCGGTCAGGAAATTTTTGATTTTTGGGCCAAAAATTATGCCCTCCCAAATTGCCCATCCAAAAGTGCCTCTAACCCTTAAATTCAACCCCCAATCTCATGGCGGGCTTCGTTTTTCAATTTGACCGGATTCGGCCCGGCCCATCCCGGGTGGTTTTCCTGACTCCGCGGTCAGGAATTTTTTTATTTTTGGGCCAAAAATCATGCCCTCCCAAATCAAGCATCCAAAGGTGCCTCTAACCCTTAAATTCAACCCCGAATCTCATGGCGGGCTTCGTTTTTCAATTTGACCGGATTCGGCCCGGCCCATCCCGGGAGGTTTTCCTGACTCCGCGGTCAGGAAATTTTTGATTTTTGGGCCAAAAATTATGCCCTCCCAAATCAAGCATCCAAAAGTGCCTCTATCCCTTAAATTCAACCCCGAATCTCATGGCAGGCTTCGTTTTTCAATTTGGCAACATTCGGCCCGGCCCATCCCGGGAGGTTTTCCTGACTCCGCGGTCAGGAAATTTTTGATTTTTGGGCCAAAAATCATGCCCTCCCAAATCAAGCATCCAAAGGTGCCTCTAACCCTTAAATTCAACCCCGAATCTCATGGCGGGCTTCGTTTTTCAATTTGACCGGATTCGGCCTGGCCCATCCCGAGAGGTTTTCCTGACTCCGCGGTCAGGAAATTTTTGATTTTTGGGCCAAAAATCATGCCCTCCCAAATCAAGCATCCAAAGGTGCCTCTAACCCTTAAATTCAACCCCGATTCTCGTGGCGGGCTTCGTTTTTCAATTTGACCGGATTCGGCCCGGCCCATCCCGGGAGGTTTTCCTGACTCCGCGGTCAGGAAATTTTTGATTTTTGGGCCAAAAATTATGCCCTCCCAAATCAAGCATCCAAAAGTGCCTCTATCCCTTAAATTCAACCCCGAATCTCATGGCAGGCTTCGTTTTTCAATTTGGCAAGATTCGGCCTGGCCCATCCCGGGAGGTTTTCCTGACTCCGCGGTCAGGAAATTTTTGATTTTTGGGCCAAAAATTATGCCCTCCCAAATCAAGCATCCAAAAGTGCCTCTAACCCTTAAATTCAACCCTGAATCTCATGGCTGGCTTCGTTTTTCAATTTGACCGGATTCGGCCTGGCCCATCCCGAGAGGTTTTCCTGACTCCGCGGTCAGGAATTTTTTTATTTTTGGGCCAAAAATCATGCCCTCCCAAATCAAGCATCCAAAGGTGCCTCTAACCCTTAAATTCAACCCCGAATCTCATGGCGGGCTTCGTTTTTCAATTTGACCGGATTCGGCCCGGCCCATCCCGGGAGGTTTTCCTGACTCCGCGGTCAGGAAATTTTTGATTTTTGGGCCAAAAATTATGCCCTCCCAAATCAAGCATCCAAAAGTGCCTCTATCCCTTAAATTCAACCCCGAATCTCATGGCGGGCTTTGTTTTTCAATTTGACCGGATTCGGCCCGGCCCATCCCGGGAGGTTTTCCTGACTCCGCGGTCAGGAAATTTTTGATTTTTGGGCCAAAAATTATGCCCTCCCAAATCAAGCATCCAAAAGTGCCTCTAACCCTTAAATTCAACGCCCAATCTCATGGCGGGCTTCGTTTTTCAATTTGACCGGATTCGGCCCGGCCCATCCCGGGAGGTTTTCCTGACTCAGTGGTCAGGAAATTTTTGATTTTTGGGCCAAAAATCATGCCCTCCCAAATCAAGCATCCAAAAGTGCCTCTATCCCTTAAATTCAACCCCGAATCTCATGGCGGGCTTCGTTTTTCAATTTGGCAAGATTCGGCCCGGCCCATCCCGGGAGGTTTTCCTGACTCCGCGGTCAGGAAATTTTTGATTTTTGGGCCAAAAATTATGCCCTCCCAAATTGCCCATCCAAAAGTGCCTCTAACCCTTAAATTCAACCCCCAATCTCATGGCGGGCTTCGTTTTTCAATTTGACCGGATTCGGCCCGGCCCATCCCGGGTGGTTTTCCTGACTCCGCGGTCAGGAATTTTTTTATTTTTGGGCCAAAAATCATGCCCTCCCAAATCAAGCATCCAAAGGTGCCTCTAACCCTTAAATTCAACCCCGAATCTCATGGCGGGCTTCGTTTTTCAATTTGACCGGATTCGGCCCGGCCCATCCCGGGAGGTTTTCCTGACTCCGCGGTCAGGAAATTTTTGATTTTTGGGCCAAAAATTATGCCCTCCCAAATCAAGCATCCAAAAGTGCCTCTATCCCTTAAATTCAACCCCGAATCTCATGGCAGGCTTCGTTTTTCAATTTGGCAACATTCGGCCCGGCCCATCCCGGGAGGTTTTCCTGACTCCGCGGTCAGGAAATTTTTGATTTTTGGGCCAAAAATTATGCCCTCCCAAATTGCCCATCCAAAAGTGCCTCTAACCCTTAAATTCAACCCCCAATCTCATGGCGGGCTTCGTTTTTCAATTTGACCGGATTCGGCCCGGCCCATCCCGGGTGGTTTTCCTGACTCCGCGGTCAGGAATTTTTTTATTTTTGGGCCAAAAATCATGCCCTCCCAAATCAAGCATCCAAAGGTGCCTCTAACCCTTAAATTCAACCCCGAATCTCATGGCGGGCTTCGTTTTTCAATTTGACCGGATTCGGCCCGGCCCATCCCGGGAGGTTTTCCTGACTCCGCGGTCAGGAAATTTTTGATTTTTGGGCCAAAAATTATGCCCTCCCAAATCAAGCATCCAAAAGTGCCTCTATCCCTTAAATTCAACCCCGAATCTCATGGCAGGCTTCGTTTTTCAATTTGGCAACATTCGGCCCGGCCCATCCCGGGAGGTTTTCCTGACTCCGCGGTCAGGAAATTTTTGATTTTTGGGCCAAAAATCATGCCCTCCCAAATCAAGCATCCAAAGGTGCCTCTATCCCTTAAATTCAACCCCGAATCTCATGGCGGGCTTCGTTTTTCAATTTGGCAAGATTCGGCCCGGCCCATCCCGGGAGGTTTTCCTGACTCCGCCGTCAGGAAATTTTTGATTTTTGGGCCAAAAATTATGCCCTCCCAAATCAAGCATCCAAAAGTGCCTCTATCCCTTAAATTCAACCCCGAATCTCATGGCGGGCTTCGTTTTTCAATTTGACCGGATTCGGCCCGGCCCATCCCGGGAGGTTTTCCTGACTCCGCGGTCAGGAAATTTTTGATTTTTGGGCCAAAAATCATGCCCTCCCAAATCAAGCATCCAAAGGTGCCTCTAACCCTTAAATTCAACCCCGAATCTCATGGCGGGCTTCGTTTTTCAATTTGACCGGATTCGGCCCGGCCAATCCCGGGAGGTTTTCCTGACTCCGCGGTCAGGAAATTTTTGATTTTTGGGCCAAAAATTATGCCCTCCCAAATCAAGCATCCAAAAGTGCCTCTATCCCTTAAATTCAACCCCGAATCTCATGGCGGGCTTCGTTTTTCAATTTGGCAAGATTCGGCCCGGCCCATCCCGGGAGGTTTTCCTGACTCCGCCGTCAGGAAATTTTTGATTTTTGGGCCAAAAATTATGCCCTCCCAAATCAAGCATCCAAAAGTGCCTCTATCCCTTAAATTCAACCCCGAATCTCATGGCGGGCTTTGTTTTTCAATTTGACCGGATTCGGACCGGCCCATCCCGGGAGGTTTTCCTGACTCCGCGGTCAGGAAATTTTTGATTTTTGGGCCAAAAATTATGCCCTCCCAAATCAAGCATCCAAAAGTGCCTCTATCCCTTAAATTCAACCCCGAATCTCATGGCGGGCTTCGTTTTTCAATTTGGCAAGATTCGGCCCGGCCCATCCCGGGAGGTTTTCCTGACTCCGCGGTCAGGAAATTTTTGATTTTTGGGCCAAAAATTATGCCCTCCCAAATTGCCCATCCAAAAGTGCCTCTAACCCTTAAATTCAACCCCCAATCTCATGGCGGGCTTCGTTTTTCAATTTGACCGGATTCGGCCCGGCCCATCCCGGGTGGTTTTCCTGACTCCGCGGTCAGGAATTTTTTTATTTTTGGGCCAAAAATCATGCCCTCCCAAATCAAGCATCCAAAGGTGCCTCTAACCCTTAAATTCAACCCCGAATCTCATGGCGGGCTTCGTTTTTCAATTTGACCGGATTCGGCCCGGCCCATCCCGGGAGGTTTTCCTGACTCCGCGGTCAGGAAATTTTTGATTTTTGGGCCAAAAATTATGCCCTCCCAAATCAAGCATCCAAAAGTGCCTCTATCCCTTAAATTCAACCCCGAATCTCATGGCAGGCTTCGTTTTTCAATTTGGCAACATTCGGCCCGGCCCATCCCGGGAGGTTTTCCTGACTCCGCGGTCAGGAAATTTTTGATTTTTGGGCCAAAAATCATGCCCTCCCAAATCAAGCATCCAAAGGTGCCTCTAACCCTTAAATTCAACCCCGAATCTCATGGCGGGCTTCGTTTTTCAATTTGACCGGATTCGGCCTGGCCCATCCCGAGAGGTTTTCCTGACTCCGCGGTCAGGAAATTTTTGATTTTTGGGCCAAAAATCATGCCCTCCCAAATCAAGCATCCAAAGGTGCCTCTAACCCTTAAATTCAACCCCGATTCTCGTGGCGGGCTTCGTTTTTCAATTTGACCGGATTCGGCCCGGCCCATCCCGGGAGGTTTTCCTGACTCCGCGGTCAGGAAATTTTTGATTTTTGGGCCAAAAATTATGCCCTCCCAAATCAAGCATCCAAAAGTGCCTCTATCCCTTAAATTCAACCCCGAATCTCATGGCAGGCTTCGTTTTTCAATTTGGCAAGATTCGGCCTGGCCCATCCCGGGAGGTTTTCCTGACTCCGCGGTCAGGAAATTTTTGATTTTTGGGCCAAAAATTATGCCCTCCCAAATCAAGCATCCAAAAGTGCCTCTAACCCTTAAATTCAACCCTGAATCTCATGGCTGGCTTCGTTTTTCAATTTGACCGGATTCGGCCTGGCCCATCCCGAGAGGTTTTCCTGACTCCGCGGTCAGGAATTTTTTTATTTTTGGGCCAAAAATCATGCCCTCCCAAATCAAGCATCCAAAGGTGCCTCTAACCCTTAAATTCAACCCCGAATCTCATGGCGGGCTTCGTTTTTCAATTTGACCGGATTCGGCCCGGCCCATCCCGGGAGGTTTTCCTGACTCCGCGGTCAGGAAATTTTTGATTTTTGGGCCAAAAATTATGCCCTCCCAAATCAAGCATCCAAAAGTGCCTCTATCCCTTAAATTCAACCCCGAATCTCATGGCGGGCTTTGTTTTTCAATTTGACCGGATTCGGCCCGGCCCATCCCGGGAGGTTTTCCTGACTCCGCGGTCAGGAAATTTTTGATTTTTGGGCCAAAAATTATGCCCTCCCAAATCAAGCATCCAAAAGTGCCTCTAACCCTTAAATTCAACGCCCAATCTCATGGCGGGCTTCGTTTTTCAATTTGACCGGATTCGGCCCGGCCCATCCCGGGAGGTTTTCCTGACTCAGTGGTCAGGAAATTTTTGATTTTTGGGCCAAAAATCATGCCCTCCCAAATCAAGCATCCAAAGGTGCCTCTAACCCTTAAATTCAACCCCGAATCTCATGGCGGGCTTCGTTTTTCAATTTGACCGGATTCGGCCTGGCCCATCCCGAGAGGTTTTCCTGACTCCGCGGTCAGGAAATTTTTGATTTTTGGGCCAAAAATCATGCCCTCCCAAATCAAGCATCCAAAGGTGCCTCTAACCCTTAAATTCAACCCCGATTCTCGTGGCGGGCTTCGTTTTTCAATTTGACCGGATTCGGCCCGGCCCATCCCGGGAGGTTTTCCTGACTCCGCGGTCAGGAAATTTTTGATTTTTGGGCCAAAAATTATGCCCTCCCAAATCAAGCATCCAAAAGTGCCTCTATCCCTTAAATTCAACCCCGAATCTCATGGCAGGCTTCGTTTTTCAATTTGGCAAGATTCGGCCTGGCCCATCCCGGGAGGTTTTCCTGACTCCGCGGTCAGGAAATTTTTGATTTTTGGGCCAAAAATTATGCCCTCCCAAATCAAGCATCCAAAAGTGCCTCTAACCCTTAAATTCAACCCTGAATCTCATGGCTGGCTTCGTTTTTCAATTTGACCGGATTCGGCCTGGCCCATCCCGAGAGGTTTTCCTGACTCCGCGGTCAGGAATTTTTTTATTTTTGGGCCAAAAATCATGCCCTCCCAAATCAAGCATCCAAAGGTGCCTCTAACCCTTAAATTCAACCCCGAATCTCATGGCGGGCTTCGTTTTTCAATTTGACCGGATTCGGCCCGGCCCATCCCGGGAGGTTTTCCTGACTCCGCGGTCAGGAAATTTTTGATTTTTGGGCCAAAAATTATGCCCTCCCAAATCAAGCATCCAAAAGTGCCTCTATCCCTTAAATTCAACCCCGAATCTCATGGCGGGCTTCGTTTTTCAATTTGACCGGATTCGGCCCGGCCCATCCCGGGAGGTTTTCCTGACTCCGCGGTCAGGAAATTTTTGATTTTTGGGCCAAAAATTATGCCCTCCCAAATCAAGCATCCAAAAGTGCCTCTAACCCTTAAATTCAACCCCCAATCTCATGGCGGGCTTCGTTTTTCAATTTGACCGGATTCGGCCCGGCCCATCCCGGGAGGTTTTCCTGACTCAGTGGTCAGGAAATTTTTGATTTTTGGGCCAAAAATCATGCCCTCCCAAATCAAGCATCCAAAGGTGCCTCTAACCCTTAAATTCAACCCCGAATCTCATGGCGGGCTTCGTTTTTCAATTTGACCGGATTCGGCCCGGCCAATCCCGGGAGGTTTTCCTGACTCCGCGGTCAGGAAATTTTTGATTTTTGGGCCAAAAATTATGCCCTCCCAAATCAAGCATCCAAAAGTGCCTCTATCCCTTAAATTCAACCCCGAATCTCATGGCGGGCTTCGTTTTTCAATTTGGCAAGATTCGGCCCGGCCCATCCCGGGAGGTTTTCCTGACTCCGCCGTCAGGAAATTTTTGATTTTTGGGCCAAAAATTATGCCCTCCCAAATCAAGCATCCAAAAGTGCCTCTATCCCTTAAATTCAACCCCGAATCTCATGGCGGGCTTCGTTTTTCAATTTGACCGGATTCGGCCCGGCCCATCCCGGGAGGTTTTCCTGACTCCGCGGTCAGGAAATTTTTGATTTTTGGGCCAAAAATCATGCCCTCCCAAATCAAGCATCCAAAGGTGCCTCTAACCCTTAAATTCAACCCCGAATCTCATGGCGGGCTTCGTTTTTCAATTTGACCGGATTCGGCCCGGCCAATCCCGGGAGGTTTTCCTGACTCCGCGGTCAGGAAATTTTTGATTTTTGGGCCAAAAATTATGCCCTCCCAAATCAAGCATCCAAAAGTGCCTCTATCCCTTAAATTCAACCCCGAATCTCATGGCGGGCTTCGTTTTTCAATTTGGCAAGATTCGGCCCGGCCCATCCCGGGAGGTTTTCCTGACTCCGCCGTCAGGAAATTTTTGATTTTTGGGCCAAAAATTATGCCCTCCCAAATCAAGCATCCAAAAGTGCCTCTATCCCTTAAATTCAACCCCGAATCTCATGGCGGGCTTCGTTTTTCAATTTGACCGGATTCGGCCCGGCCCATCCCGGGAGGTTTTCCTGACTCCGCGGTCAGGAAATTTTTGATTTTTGGGCCAAAAATCATGCCCTCCCAAATCAAGCATCCAAAGGTGCCTCTAACCCTTAAATTCAACCCCGAATCTCATGGCGGGCTTCGTTTTTCAATTTGACCGGATTCGGCCCGGCCAATCCCGGGAGGTTTTCCTGACTCCGCGGTCAGGAAATTTTTGATTTTTGGGCCAAAAATTATGCCCTCCCAAATCAAGCATCCAAAAGTGCCTCTATCCCTTAAATTCAACCCCGAATCTCATGGCGGGCTTCGTTTTTCAATTTGGCAAGATTCGGCCCGGCCCATCCCGGGAGGTTTTCCTGACTCCGCCGTCAGGAAATTTTTGATTTTTGGGCCAAAAATTATGCCCTCCCAAATCAAGCATCCAAAAGTGCCTCTATCCCTTAAATTCAACCCCGAATCTCATGGCGGGCTTTGTTTTTCAATTTGACCGGATTCGGACCGGCCCATCCCGGGAGGTTTTCCTGACTCCGCGGTCAGGAAATTTTTGATTTTTGGGCCAAAAATTATGCCCTCCCAAATCAAGCATCCAAAAGTGCCTCTATCCCTTAAATTCAACCCCGAATCTCATGGCGGGCTTCGTTTTTCAATTTGGCAAGATTCGGCCCGGCCCATCCCGGGAGGTTTTCCTGACTCCGCGGTCAGGAAATTTTTGATTTTTGGGCCAAAAATTATGCCCTCCCAAATTGCCCATCCAAAAGTGCCTCTAACCCTTAAATTCAACCCCCAATCTCATGGCGGGCTTCGTTTTTCAATTTGACCGGATTCGGCCCGGCCCATCCCGGGAGGTTTTCCTGACTCCGCGGTCAGGATTTTTTTTATTTTTGGGCCAAAAATCATGCCCTCCCAAATCAAGCATCCAAAGGTGCCTCTAACCCTTAAATTCAACCCCGAATCTCATGGCGGGCTTCGTTTTTCAATTTGACCGGATTCGGCCCGGCCCATCCCGGGAGGTTTTCCTGACTCCGCGGTCAGGAAATTTTTGATTTTTGGGCCAAAAATTATGCCCTCCCAAATCAAGCATCCAAAAGTGCCTCTATCCCTTAAATTCAACCCCGAATCTCATGGCAGGCTTCGTTTTTCAATTTGGCAACATTCGGCCCGGCCCATCCCGGGAGGTTTTCCTGACTCCGCGGTCAGGAAATTTTTGATTTTTGGGCCAAAAATCATGCCCTCCCAAATCAAGCATCCAAAGGTGCCTCTAACCCTTAAATTCAACCCCGAATCTCATGGCGGGCTTCGTTTTTCAATTTGACCGGATTCGGCCTGGCCCATCCCGAGAGGTTTTCCTGACTCCGCGGTCAGGAAATTTTTGATTTTTGGGCCAAAAATCATGCCCTCCCAAATCAAGCATCCAAAGGTGCCTCTAACCCTTAAATTCAACCCCGATTCTCATGGCAGGCTTCGTTTTTCAATTTGGCAAGATTCGGCCTGGCCCATCCCGGGAGGTTTTCCTGACTCCGCGGTCAGGAAATTTTTGATTTTTGGGCCAAAAATTATGCCCTCCCAAATCAAGCATCCAAAAGTGCCTCTAACCCTTAAATTCAACCCTGAATCTCATGGCTGGCTTCGTTTTTCAATTTGACCGGATTCGGCCTGGCCCATCCCGAGAGGTTTTCCTGACTCCGCGGTCAGGAAATTTTTGATTTTTGGGCCAAAAATTATGCCCTCCCAAATCAAGCATCCAAAAGTGCCTCTATCCCTTAAATTCAACCCCGAATCTCATGGCGGGCTTCGTTTTTCAATTTGACCGGATTCGGCCCGGCCCATCCCGGGAGGTGTTCCTGACTCCGCGGTCAGGAAATTTTTGATTTTTGGGCCAAAAATTATGCCCTCCCAAATCAAGCATCCAAAAGTGCCTCTAACCCTTAAATTCAACCCCCAATCTCATGGCGGGCTTCGTTTTTCAATTTGACCGGATTCGGCCCGGCCCATCCCGGGAGGTTTTCCTGACTCAGTGGTCAGGAAATTTTTGATTTTTGGGCCAAAAATCATGCCCTCCCAAATCAAGCATCCAAAGGTGCCTCTAACCCTTAAATTCAACCCCGAATCTCATGGCGGGCTTCGTTTTTCAATTTGACCGGATTCGGCCCGGCCAATCCCGGGAGGTTTTCCTGACTCCGCGGTCAGGAAATTTTTGATTTTTGGGCCAAAAATTATGCCCTCCCAAATCAAGCATCCAAAAGTGCCTCTATCCCTTAAATTCAACCCCGAATCTCATGGCGGGCTTCGTTTTTCAATTTGGCAAGATTCGGCCCGGCCCATCCCGGGAGGTTTTCCTGACTCCGCAGTCAGGAAATTTTTGATTTTTGGGCCAAAAATTATGCCCTCCCAAATCAAGCATCCAAAAGTGCCTCTATCCCTTAAATTCAACCCCGAATCTCATGGCGGGCTTTGTTTTTCAATTTGACCGGATTCGGACCGGCCCATCCCGGGAGGTTTTCCTGACTCCGCGGTCAGGAAATTTTTGATTTTTGGGCCAAAAATTATGCCCTCCCAAATCAAGCATCCAAAAGTGCCTCTATCCCTTAAATTCAACCCCGAATATCATGGCGGGCTTCGTTTTTCAATTTGGCAAGATTCGGCCCGGCCCATCCCGGGAGGTTTTCCTGACTCCGCGGTCAGGAAATTTTTGATTTTTGGGCCAAAAATTATGCCCTCCCAAATTGCCCATCCAAAAGTGCCTCTAACCCTTAAATTCAACCCCCAATCTCATGGCGGGCTTCGTTTTTCAATTTGACCGGATTCGGCCCGGCCCATCCCGGGAGGTTTTCCTGACTCCGCGGTCAGGAAATTTTTGATTTTTGGGCCAAAAATCATGCCCTCCCAAATCAAGCATCCAAAGGTGCCTCTAACCCTTAAATTCAACCCCGAATCTCATGGCGGGCTTCGTTTTTCAATTTGACCGGATTCGGCCCGGCCCATCCCGGGAGGTTTTCCTGACTCCGCGGTCAGGAAATTTTTGATTTTTGGGCCAAAAATTATGCCCTCCCAAATCAAGCATCCAAAAGTGCCTCTATCCCTTAAATTCAACCCCGAATCTCATGGCGGGCTTCGTTTTTCAATTTGGCAAGATTCGGCCCGGCCCATCCCGGGAGGTTTTCCTGACTCCGCGGTCAGGAAATTTTTGATTTTTGGGCCAAAAATTATGCCCTCCCAAATTGCCCATCCAAAAGTGCCTCTAACCCTTAAATTCAACCCCCAATCTCATGGCGGGCTTCGTTTTTCAATTTGACCGGATTCGGCCCGGCCCATCCCGGGAGGTTTTCCTGACTCCGCGGTCAGGAATTTTTTTATTTTTGGGCCAAAAATCATGCCCTCCCAAATCAAGCATCCAAAGGTGCCTCTAACCCTTAAATTCAACCCCGAATCTCATGGCGGGCTTCGTTTTTCAATTTGACCGGATTCGGCCCGGCCCATCCCGGGAGGTTTTCCTGACTCCGCGGTCAGGAAATTTTTGATTTTTGGGCCAAAAATTATGCCCTCCCAAATCAAGCATCCAAAAGTGCCTCTATCCCTTAAATTCAACCCCGAATCTCATGGCAGGCTTCGTTTTTCAATTTGGCAACATTCGGCCCGGCCCATCCCGGGAGGTTTTCCTGACTCCGCGGTCAGGAAATTTTTGATTTTTGGGCCAAAAATCATGCCCTCCCAAATCAAGCATCCAAAGGTGCCTCTAACCCTTAAATTCAACCCCGAATCTCATGGCGGGCTTCGTTTTTCAATTTGACCGGATTCGGCCTGGCCCATCCCGAGAGGTTTTCCTGACTCCGCGGTCAGGAAATTTTTGATTTTTGGGCCAAAAATCATGCCCTCCCAAATCAAGCATCCAAAGGTGCCTCTAACCCTTAAATTCAACCCCGATTCTCGTGGCGGGCTTCGTTTTTCAATTTGACCGGATTCGGCCCGGCCCATCCCGGGAGGTTTTCCTGACTCCGCGGTCAGGAAATTTTTGATTTTTGGGCCAAAAATTATGCCCTCCCAAATCAAGCATCCAAAAGTGCCTCTATCCCTTAAATTCAACCCCGAATCTCATGGCAGGCTTCGTTTTTCAATTTGGCAAGATTCGGCCTGGCCCATCCCGGGAGGTTTTCCTGACTCCGCGGTCAGGAAATTTTTGATTTTTGGGCCAAAAATTATGCCCTCCCAAATCAAGCATCCAAAAGTGCCTCTAACCCTTAAATTCAACCCTGAATCTCATGGCTGGCTTCGTTTTTCAATTTGACCGGATTCGGCCTGGCCCATCCCGAGAGGTTTTCCTGACTCCGCGGTCAGGAAATTTTTGATTTTTGGGCCAAAAATCATGCCCTCCCAAATCAAGCATCCAAAGGTGCCTCTAACCCTTAAATTCAACCCCGAATCTCATGGCGGGCTTCGTTTTTCAATTTGACCGGATTCGGCCCGGCCAATCCCGGGAGGTTTTCCTGACTCCGCGGTCAGGAAATTTTTGATTTTTGGGCCAAAAATTATGCCCTCCCAAATCAAGCATCCAAAAGTGCCTCTATCCCTTAAATTCAACCCCGAATCTCATGGCGGGCTTCGTTTTTCAATTTGGCAAGATTCGGCCCGGCCCATCCCGGGAGGTTTTCCTGACTCCGCCGTCAGGAAATTTTTGATTTTTGGGCCAAAAATTATGCCCTCCCAAATCAAGCATCCAAAAGTGCCTCTATCCCTTAAATTCAACCCCGAATCTCATGGCGGGCTTCGTTTTTCAATTTGACCGGATTCGGCCCGGCCCATCCCGGGAGGTTTTCCTGACTCCGCGGTCAGGAAATTTTTGATTTTTGGGCCAAAAATTATGCCCTCCCAAATCAAGCATCCAAAAGTGCCTCTAACCCTTAAATTCAACCCCCAATCTCATGGCGGGCTTCGTTTTTCAATTTGACCGGATTCGGCCCGGCCCATCCCGGGAGGTTTTCCTGACTCCGCAGTCAGGAAATTTTTGATTTTTGGGCCAAAAATTATGCCCTCCCAAATCAAGCATCCAAAAGTGCCTCTAACCCTTAAATTCAACCCCCAATCTCATGGCGGGCTTCGTTTTTCAATTTGACCGGATTCGGCCCGGCCCATCCCGGGAGGTTTTCCTGACTCCGCGGTCAGGAAATTTTTGATTTTTGGGCCAAAAATCATGCCCTCCCAAATCAAGCATCCAAAGGTGCCTCTAACCCTTAAATTCAACCCCGAATCTCATGGCGGGCTTCGTTTTTCAATTTGACCGGATTCGGCCCGGCCAATCCCGGGAGGTTTTCCTGACTCCGCGGTCAGGAAATTTTTGATTTTTGGGCCAAAAATCATGCCCTCCCAAATCAAGCATCCAAAGGTGCCTCTAACCCTTAAATTCAACCCCGAATCTCATGGCGGGCTTCGTTTTTCAATTTGACCGGATTCGGCCCGGCCCATCCCGGGAGGTTTTCCTGACTCCGCGGTCAGGAAATTTTTGATTTTTGGGCCAAAAATTATGCCCTCCCAAATCAAGCATCCAAAAGTGCCTCTATCCCTTAAATTCAACCCCGAATCTCATGGCGGGCTTCGTTTTTCAATTTGGCAAGATTCGGCCCGGCCCATCCCGGGAGGTTTTCCTGACTCCGCGGTCAGGAAATTTTTGATTTTTGGGCCAAAAATTATGCCCTCCCAAATTGCCTATCCAAAAGTGCCTCTAACCCTTAAATTCAACCCCCAATCTCATGGCGGGCTTCGTTTTTCAATTTGACCGGATTCGGCCCGGCCCATCCCGGGAGGTTTTCCTGACTCCGCGGTCAGGAATTTTTTTATTTTTGGGCCAAAAATCATGCCCTCCCAAATCAAGCATCCAAAGGTGCCTCTAACCCTTAAATTCAACCCCGAATCTCATGGCGGGCTTCGTTTTTCAATTTGACCGGATTCGGCCCGGCCCATCCCGGGAGGTTTTCCTGACTCCGCGGTCAGGAAATTTTTGATTTTTGGGCCAAAAATTATGCCCTCCCAAATCAAGCATCCAAAAGAGCCTCTATCCCTTAAATTCAACCCCGAATCTCATGGCAGGCTTCGTTTTTCAATTTGGCAACATTCGGCCCGGCCCATCCCGGGAGGTTTTCCTGACTCCGCGGTCAGGAAATTTTTGATTTTTGGGCCAAAAATCATGCCCTCCCAAATCAAGCATCCAAAGGTGCCTCTAACCCTTAAATTCAACCCCGAATCTCATGGCGGGCTTCGTTTTTCAATTTGACCGGATTCGGCCTGGCCCATCCCGAGAGGTTTTCCTGACTCCGCGGTCAGGAAATTTTTGATTTTTGGGCCAAAAATCATGCCCTCCCAAATCAAGCATCCAAAGGTGCCTCTAACCCTTAAATTCAACCCCGATTCTCGTGGCGGGCTTCGTTTTTCAATTTGACCGGATTCGGCCCGGCCCATCCCGGGAGGTTTTCCTGACTCCGCGGTCAGGAAATTTTTGATTTTTGGGCCAAAAATTATGCCCTCCCAAATCAAGCATCCAAAAGTGCCTCTATCCCTTAAATTCAACCCCGAATCTCATGGCAGGCTTCGTTTTTCAATTTGGCAAGATTCGGCCTGGCCCATCCCGGGAGGTTTTCCTGACTCCGCGGTCAGGAAATTTTTGATTTTTGGGCCAAAAATTATGCCCTCCCAAATCAAGCATCCAAAAGTGCCTCTAACCCTTAAATTCAACCCTGAATCTCATGGCTGGCTTCGTTTTTCAATTTGACCGGATTCGGCCTGGCCCATCCCGAGAGGTTTTCCTGACTCCGCGGTCAGGAAATTTTTGATTTTTGGGCCAAAAATCATGCCCTCCCAAATCAAGCATCCAAAAGTGCCTCTAACCCTTAAATTCAACCCCCAATCTCATGGCGGGCTTCGTTTTTCAATTTGACCGGATTCGGCCCGGCCCATCCCGGGAGGTTTTCCTGACACCGCGGTCAGGAAATTTTTGATTTTTGGGCCAAAAATCATGCCCTCCCAAATCAAGCATCCAAAGGTGCCTCTAACCCTTAAAATCAACCCCGAATCTCATGGCGGGCTTCGTTTTTCAATTTGACCGGATTCGGCCCGGCCCATCCCGGGAGGTTTTCCTGACTCCGCGGTCAGGAAATTTTTGATTTTTGGGCCAAAAATTATGCCCTCCCAAATCAAGCATCCAAAAGTGCCTCTATCCCTTAAATTCAACCCCGAATCTCATGGCGGGCTTCGTTTTTCAATTTGACCGGATTCGGCCCGGCCCATCCCGGGAGGTTTTCCTGACTCCGCGGTCAGGAAATTTTTGATTTTTGGGCCAAAAATCATGCCCTCCCAAATCAAGCATCCAAAGGTGCCTCTATCCCTTAAATTCAACCCCGAATCTCATGGCGGGCTTCGTTTTTCAATTTGACCGGATTCGGCCCGGCCCATCCCGGGAGGTTTTCCTGACTCCGCGGTCAGGAAATTTTTGATTTTTGGGCCAAAAATTATGCCCTCCCAAATCAAGCATCCAAAAGTGCCTCTAACCCTTAAATTCAACCCCGAATCTCATGGCGGGCTTCGTTTTTCAATTTGACCGGATTCGGCCCGGCCCATCCCGGGAGGTTTTCCTGACTCCGCGGTCAGGAAATTTTTGATTATTGGGCCAAAAATTATGCCCTCCAAAATCAAGCATCCAAAAGTGCCTCTAACCCTTAAATTCAACCCCCAATCTCATGGCGGGCTTCGTTTTTCAATTTGACCGGATTCGGCCCGGCCCATCCCGGGAGGTTTTCCTGACTCCGCGGTCAGGAAATTTTTGATTTTTGGGCCAAAAATTATGCCCTCCCAAATCAAGCATCCAAAAGTGCCTCTAACCCTTAAATTCAACCCCCAATCTCATGGCGGGCTTCGTTTTTCAATTTGACCGGATTCGGCCCGGCCCATCCCGGGAGGTTTTCCTGAATCCGCGGTCAGGAAATTTTTGATTTTTGGGCCAAAAATTATGCCCTCCCAAATCAAGCATCCAAAAGTGCCTCTATCCCTTAAATTCAACCCCGAATCTCATGGCGGGCTTCGTTTTTCAATTTGACCGGATTCGGCCCGGCCCATCCCGGGAGGTTTTCCTGACTCCGCGGTCAGGAAATTTTTGATTTTTGGGCCAAAAATTATGCCCTCCCAAATCAAGCATCCAAAAGTGCCTCTATCCCTTAAATTCAACCCCGAATCTCATGGCGGGCTTCGTTTTTCAATTTGACCGGATTCGGCCCGGCCCATCCCGGGAGGTTTTCCTGACTCCGGGACGGTCAGGAAATTTTTGATTTTTGGGCCAAAAATTATGCCCTCCCAAATCAAGCATCCAAAAATGCCTCTAACCCTTAAATTCAACCCCGAATCTCATGGCGGGCTTCGTTTTTCAATTTGACCGGATTCGGCCCGGCCCATCCCGGGAGGTTTTCCTGACTCCGCGGTCAGGAAATTTTTGATTATTGGGCCAAAAATTATGCCCTCCCAAATCAAGCATCCAAAAGTGCCTCTAACCCTTAAATTCAACCCCCAATCTCATGGCGGGCTTCGTTTTTCAATTTGACCGGATTCGGCCGGGCCCATCCCGGGAGGTTTTCCTGACTCCGCGGTCAGGAAATTTTTGATTTTTGGGCCAATAATTATGCCCTCCCAAATCAAGCATCCAAAAGTGCCTCTAACCCTTAAATTCAACCCCCAATCTCATGGCGGGCTTCGTTTTTCAATTTGACCGGATTCGGCCCGGCCCATCCCGGGAGGTTTTCCTGACTCCGCGGTCAGGAAATTTTTGATTTTTGGGCCAAAAATTATGCCCTCCCAAATCAAGTATCCAAAAGTGCCTCTATCCCTTAAATTCAACCCCCAATCTCATGGCGGGCTTCGTTTTTCAATTTGACCGGATTCGGCCGGGCCCATCCCGGGAGGTTTTCCTGACTCCGCGGTCAGGAAATTTTTGATTTTTGGGCCAAAAATTATGCCCTCCCAAATCAAGCATCCAAAAGTGCCTCTAACCCTTAAATTCAACCCCGAATCTCATGGCGGGCTTCGTTTTTCAATTTGACCGGATTCGGCCCGGCCCATCCCGGGAGGTTTTCCTGACTCCGCGGTCAGGAAATTTTTGATTTTTGGGCCAAAAATTATGCCCTCCCAAATCAAGCATCCAAAAGTGCCTCTAACCCTTAAATTCAACCCCCAATCTCATGGCGGGCTTCGTTTTTCAATTTGACCGGATTCGGCCCGGCCCATCCCGGGAGGTTTTCCTGAATCCGCGGTCAGGAAATTTTTGATTTTTGGGCCAAAAATTATGCCCTCCCAAATCAAGCATCCAAAAGTGCCTCTATCCCTTAAATTCAACCCCGAATCTCATGGCGGGCTTCGTTTTTCAATTTGACCGGATTCGGCCCGGCCCATCCCGGGAGGTTTTCCTGACTCCGCGGTCAGGAAATTTTTGATTTTTGGGCCAAAAATTATGCCCTCCCAAATCAAGCATCCAAAAGTGCCTCTATCCCTTAAATTCAACCCCGAATCTCATGGCGGGCTTCGTTTTTCAATTTGACCGGATTCGGCCCGGCCCATCCCGGGAGGTTTTCCTGACTCCGGGACGGTCAGGAAATATTTGATTTTTGGGCCAAAAATTATGCCCTCCCAAATCAAGCATCCAAAAATGCCTCTAACCCTTAAATTCAACCCCGAATCTCATGGCGGGCTTCATTTTTCAATTTGACTGGATTCGGCCCGGCCCATCCCGGGAGGTTTTCCTGACTCCGCGGTCAGGAAATTTTTGATTATTGGGCCAAAAATTATGCCCTCCCAAATCAAGCATCCAAAAGTGCCTCTAACCCTTAAATTCAACCCCCAATCTCATGGCGGGCTTCGTTTTTCAATTTGACCGGATTCGGCCGGGCCCATCCCGGGAGGTTTTCCTGACTCCGCGGTCAGGAAATTTTTGATTTTTGGGCCAAAAATTATGCCCTCCCAAATCAAGCATCCAAAAGTGCCTCTAACCCTTAAATTCAACCCCCAATCTCATGGCGGGCTTCGTTTTTCAATTTGACCGGATTCGGCCCGGCCCATCCCGGGAGGTTTTCCTGACTCCGCGGTCAGGAAATTTTTGATTATTGGGCCAAAAATTATGCCCTCCCAAATCAAGCATCCAAAAGTGCCTCTAACCCTTAAATTCAACCCCCAATCTCATGGCGGGCTTCGTTTTTCAATTTGACCGGATTCGGCCCGGCCCATCCCGGGAGGTTTTCCTGACTCCGCGGTCAGGAAATTTTTGATTATTGGGCCAAAAATTATGCCCTCCCAAATCAAGCATCCAAAAGTGCCTCTAACCCTTAAATTCAACCCCCAATCTCATGGCGGGCTTCGTTTTTCAATTTGACCGGATTCGGCCGGGCCCATCCCGGGAGGTTTTCCTGACTCCGCGGTCAGGAAATTTTTGATTTTTGGGCCAAAAATTATGCCCTCCCAAATCAAGCATCCAAAAGTGCCTCTAACCCTTAAATTCAACCCCCAATCTCATGGCGGGCTTCGTTTTTCAATTTGACCGGATTCGGCCCGGCCCATCCCGGGAGGTTTTCCTGACTCCGCGGTCAGGAAATTTTTGATTTTTGGGCCAAAAATTATGCCCTCCCAAATCAAGCATCCAAAAGTGCCTCTATCCCTTAAATTCAACCCCCAATCTCATGGCGGGCTTCGTTTTTCAATTTGACCGGATTCGGCCCGGCCCATCCCGGGAGGTTTTCCTGACTCCGCGGTCAGGAAATTTTTAATTTTTGGGCCAAAAATTATGCCCTCCCAAATCAAGCATCCAAAAGTGCCTCTAACCCTTAAATTCAACCCCGAATCTCATGGCGGGCTTCGTTTTTCAATTTGACCGGATTCGGCCCGGCCCATCCCGGGAGGTTTTCCTGACTCCGCGGTCAGGAAATTTTTGATTTTTGGGCCAAAAATTATGCCCTCCCAAATGAAGCATCCAAAAGTGCCTCTAACCCTTAAATTCAACCCCCAATCTCATGGCGGGCTTCGTTTTTCAATTTGACCGGATTCGGCCCGGCCCATCCCGGGAGGTTTTCCTGAATCCGCGGTCAGGAAATTTTTGATTTTTGGGCCAAAAATTATGCCCTCCCAAATCAAGCATCCAAAAGTGCCTCTATCCCTTAAATTCAACCCCGAATCTCATGGCGGGCTTCGTTTTTCAATTTGACTGGATTCGGCCCGGCCCATCCCGGGAGGTTTTCCTGACTCCGCGGTCAGGAAATTTTTGATTTTTGGGCCAAAAATTATGCCCTCCCAAATCAAGCATCCAAAAGTGCCTCTATCCCTTAAATTCAACCCCGAATCTCATGGCGGGCTTCGTTTTTCAATTTGACCGGATTCGGCCCGGCCCATCCCGGGAGGTTTTCCTGACTCCGGGACGGTCAGGAAATATTTGATTTTTGGGCCAAAAATTATGCCCTCCCAAATCAAGCATCCAAAAATGCCTCTAACCCTTAAATTCAACCCCGAATCTCATGGCGGGCTTCATTTTTCAATTTGACCGGATTCGGCCCGGCCCATCCCGGGAGGTTTTCCTGACTCCGCGGTCAGGAAATTTTTGATTATTGGGCCAAAAATTATGCCCTCCCAAATCAAGCATCCAAAAGTGCCTCTAACCCTTAAATTCAACCCCCAATCTCATGGCGGGCTTCGTTTTTCAATTTGACCGGATTCGGCCGGGCCCATCCCGGGAGGTTTTCCTGACTCCGCGGTCAGGAAATTTTTGATTTTTGGGCCAAAAATTATGCCCTCCCAAATCAAGCATCCAAAAGTGCCTCTAACCCTTAAATTCAACCCCCAATCTCATGGCGGGCTTCGTTTTTCAATTTGACCGGATTCGGCCCGGCCCATCCCGGGAGGTTTTCCTGAATCCGCGGTCAGGAAATTTTTGATTTTTGGGCCAAAAATTATGCCCTCCCAAATCAAGCATCCAAAAGTGCCTCTATCCCTTAAATTCAACCCCGAATCTCATGGCGGGCTTCGTTTTTCAATTTGACCGGATTCGGCCCGGCCCATCCCGGGAGGTTTTCCTGACTCCGGGACGGTCAGGAAATTTTTGATTTTTGGGCCAAAAATTATGCCCTCCCAAATCAAGCATCCAAAAGTGCCTCTATCCCTTAAATTCAACCCCGAATCTCATGGCGGGCTTCGTTTTTCAATTTGACCGGATTCGGCCCGGCCCATCCCGGGAGGTTTTCCTGACTCCGCGGTCAGGAAATTTTTGATTTTTGGGCCAAAAATTATGCCCTCCCAAATCAAGCATCCAAAAGTGCCTCTAACCCTTAAATTCAACCCCCAATCTCATGGCGGGCTTCGTTTTTCAATTTGACCGGATTCGGCCCGGCCCATCCCGGGAGGTTTTCCTGAATCCGCGGTCAGGAAATTTTTGATTTTTGGGCCAAAAATTATGCCCTCCCAAATCAAGCATCCAAAAGTGCCTCTATCCCTTAAATTCAACCCCGAATCTCATGGCGGGCTTCGTTTTTCAATTTGACCGGATTCGGCCCGGCCCATCCCGGGAGGTTTTCCTGACTCCGCGGTCAGGAAATTTTTGATTTTTGGGCCAAAAATTATGCCCTCCCAAATCAAGCATCCAAAAGTGCCTCTATCCCTTAAATTCAACCCCGAATCTCATGGCGGGCTTCGTTTTTCAATTTGACCGGATTCGGCCCGGCCCATCCCGGGAGGTTTTCCTGACTCCGCGGTCAGGAAATTTTTGATTATTGGGCCAAAAATTATGCCCTCCCAAATCAAGCATCCAAAAGTGCCTCTAACCCTTAAATTCAACCCCCAATCTCATGGCGGGCTTCGTTTTTCAATTTGACCGGATTCGGCCCGGCCCATCCCGGGAGGTTTTCCTGACTCCGCGGTCAGGAAATTTTTGATTTTTGGGCCAAAAATTATGCCCTCCCAAATCAAGCATCCAAAAGTGCCTCTAACCCTTAAATTCAACCCCGAATCTCATGGCGGGCTTCGTTTTTCAATTTGACCGGATTCGGCCGGGCCCATCCCGGGAGGTTTTCCTGACTCCGCGGTCAGGAAATTTTTGATTTTTGGGCCAAAAATTATGCCCTCCCAAATCAAGCATCCAAAAGTGCCTCTAACCCTTAAATTCAACCCCCAATCTCATGGCGGGCTTCGTTTTTCAATTTGACCGGATTCGGCCCGGCCCATCCCGGGAGGTTTTCCAGAATCCGCGGTCAGGAAATTTTTGATTTTTGGGCCAAAAATTATGCCCTCCCAAATCAAGCATCCAAAAGTGCCTCTATCCCTTAAATTCAACCCCGAATCTCATGGCGGGCTTCGTTTTTCAATTTGACCGGATTCGGCCCGGCCCATCCCGGGAGGTTTTCCTGACTCCGCGGTCAGGAAATTTTTGATTTTGGGCCAAAAATTATGCCCTCCCAAATCAAGCATCCAAAAGTGCCTCTAACCCTTAAATTCAACCCCCAATCTCATGGCGGGCTTCGTTTTTCAATTTGACCGGATTCGGCCTGGCCCATCCCGGGAGGTTTTCCTGACTCCGCGGTCAGGAAATTTTTGATTTTTGGGCCAAAAATTATGCCCTCCCAAATCAAGCATCCAAAAGTGCCTCTATCCCTTAAATTCAACCCCGAATCTCATGGCAGGCTTCGTTTTTCAATTTGACCGGATTCGGCCCGGCCCATCCCGGGAGGTTTTCCTGACTCCGCGGTCAGGAAATTTTTGATTTTTGGGCCAAAAATTATGCCCTCCCAAATCAAGCATCCAAAAGTGCCTCTAACCCTTAAATTCAACCCCCAATCTCATGGCGGGCTTCGTTTTTCAATTTGACCGGATTCGGCCGGGCCCATCCCGGGAGGTTTTCCTGACTCCGCGGTCAGGAAATTTTTGATTTTTGGGCCAAAAATTATGCCCTCCCAAATCAAGCATCCAAAAGTGCCTCTAACCCTTAAATTCAACCCCCAATCTCATGGCGGGCTTCGTTTTTCAATTTGACCGGATTCGGCCCGGCCCATCCCGGGAGGTTTTCCTGAATCCGCGGTCAGGAAATTTTTGATTTTTGGGCCAAAAATTATGCCCTCCCAAATCAAGCATCCAAAAGTGCCTCTATCCCTTAAATTCAACCCCGAATCTCATGGCGGGCTTCGTTTTTCAATTTGACCGGATTCGGCCCGGCCCATCCCGGGAGGTTTTCCTGACTCCGGGACGGTCAGGAAATTTTTGATTTTTGGGCCAAAAATTATGCCCTCCCAAATCAAGCATCCAAAAGTGCCTCTATCCCTTAAATTCAACCCCGAATCTCATGGCGGGCTTCGTTTTTCAATTTGACCGGATTCGGCCCGGCCCATCCCGGGAGGTTTTCCTGACTCCGCGGTCAGGAAATTTTTGATTTTTGGGCCAAAAATTATGCCCTCCCAAATCAAGCATCCAAAAGTGCCTCTAACCCTTAAATTCAACCCCGAATCTCATGGCGGGCTTCGTTTTTCAATTTGACCGGATTCGGCCGGGCCCATCCCGGGAGGTTTTCCTGACTCCGCGGTCAGGAAATTTTTGATTTTTGGGCCAAAAATTATGCCCTCCCAAATCAAGCATCCAAAAGTGCCTCTAACCCTTAAATTCAACCCCCAATCTCATGGCGGGCTTCGTTTTTCAATTTGACCGGATTCGGCCCGGCCCATCCCGGGAGGTTTTCCTGAATCCGCGGTCAGGAAATTTTTGATTTTTGGGCCAAAAATTATGCCCTCCCAAATCAAGCATCCAAAAGTGCCTCTATCCCTTAAATTCAACCCCGAATCTCATGGCGGGCTTCGTTTTTCAATTTGACCGGATTCGGCCCGGCCCATCCCGGGAGGTTTTCCTGACTCCGCGGTCAGGAAATTTTTGATTTTTGGGCCAAAAATTATGCCCTCCCAAATCAAGCATCCAAAAGTGCCTCTATCCCTTAAATTCAACCCCGAATCTCATGGCGGGCTTCGTTTTTCAATTTGACCGGATTCGGCCCGGCCCATCCCGGGAGGTTTTCCTGACTCCGCGGTCAGGAAATTTTTGATTATTGGGCCAAAAATTATGCCCTCCCAAATCAAGCATCCAAAAGTGCCTCTAACCCTTAAATTCAACCCCCAATCTCATGGCGGGCTTCGTTTTTCAATTTGACCGGATTCGGCCCGGCCCATCCCGGGAGGTTTTCCTGACTCCGCGGTCAGGAAATTTTTGATTTTTGGGCCAAAAATTATGCCCTCCCAAATCAAGCATCCAAAAGTGCCTCTAACCCTTAAATTCAACCCCGAATCTCATGGCGGGCTTCGTTTTTCAATTTGACCGGATTCGGCCGGGCCCATCCCGGGAGGTTTTCCTGACTCCGCGGTCAGGAAATTTTTGATTTTTGGGCCAAAAATTATGCCCTCCCAAATCAAGCATCCAAAAGTGCCTCTAACCCTTAAATTCAACCCCCAATCTCATGGCGGGCTTCGTTTTTCAATTTGACCGGATTCGGCCCGGCCCATCCCGGGAGGTTTTCCAGAATCCGCGGTCAGGAAATTTTTGATTTTTGGGCCAAAAATTATGCCCTCCCAAATCAAGCATCCAAAAGTGCCTCTATCCCTTAAATTCAACCCCGAATCTCATGGCGGGCTTCGTTTTTCAATTTGACCGGATTCGGCCCGGCCCATCCCGGGAGGTTTTCCTGACTCCGCGGTCAGGAAATTTTTGATTTTGGGCCAAAAATTATGCCCTCCCAAATCAAGCATCCAAAAGTGCCTCTAACCCTTAAATTCAACCCCCAATCTCATGGCGGGCTTCGTTTTTCAATTTGACCGGATTCGGCCTGGCCCATCCCGGGAGGTTTTCCTGACTCCGCGGTCAGGAAATTTTTGATTTTTGGGCCAAAAATTATGCCCTCCCAAATCAAGCATCCAAAAGTGCCTCTATCCCTTAAATTCAACCCCGAATCTCATGGCAGGCTTCGTTTTTCAATTTGACCGGATTCGGCCCGGCCCATCCCGGGAGGTTTTCCTGACTCCGCGGTCAGGAAATTTTTGATTTTTGGGCCAAAAATTATGCCCTCCCAAATCAAGCATCCAAATGTGCCTCTAACCCTTAAATTCAACCCCGAATCTCATGGCGGGCTTCGTTTTTCAATTTGACCGGATTCGGCCCGGCCCATCCCGGGAGGTTTTCCTGACTCCGCGGTCAGGAAACTTTTGATTATTGGGCCAAAAATCATGCCCTCCCAAATCAAGCATCCAAAGGTGCCTCTAACCCTGAAATTCAACCCCGAATCTCATGGCGGGCTTCGTTTTTCAATTTGACCGGATTCGGCCCGGCCCATCCCGGGAGGTTTTCCTGACTCCGGGACGGTCAGGAAATTTTTGATTTTTGGGCCAAAAATTATGCCCTCCCAAATCAAGCATCCAAAAATGCCTCTAACCCTTAAATTCAACCCCGAATCTCATGGCGGGCTTCGTTTTTCAATTTGACCGGATTCGGCCCGGCCAATCCCGGGAGGTTTTCCTGACTCCGCGGTCAGGAAATTTTTGATTATTGGGCCAAAAATTATGCCCTCCCAAATCAAGCATCCAAAAGTGCCTCTAACCCTTAAATTCAACCCCCAATCTCATGGCGGGCTTCGTTTTTCAATTTGACTGGATTCGGCCGGGCCCATCCCGGGAGGTTTTCCTGACTCCGCGGTCAGGAAATTTTTGATTTTGGGCCAAAAATTATGCCCTCCCAAATCAAGCATCCAAAAGTGCCTCTAACCCTTAAATTCAACCCCCAATCTCATGGCGGGCTTCGTTTTTCAATTTGACCGGATTCGGCCTGGCCCATCCCGGGAGGTTTTCCTGACTCCGCGGTCAGGAAATTTTTGATTTTTGGGCCAAAAATTATGCCCTCCCAAATCAAGCATCCAAAAGTGCCTCTATCCCTTAAATTCAACCCCGAATCTCATGGCAGGCTTCGTTTTTCAATTTGACCGGATTCGGCCCGGCCCATCCCGGGAGGTTTTCCTGACTCCGCGGTCAGGAAATTTTTGATTTTTGGGCCAAAAATTATGCCCTCCCAAATCAAGCATCCAAATGTGCCTCTAACCCTTAAATTCAACCCCGAATCTCATGGCGGGCTTCGTTTTTCAATTTGACCGGATTCGGCCCGGCACATCCCGGGAGGTTTTCCTGACTCCGCGGTCAGGAAATTTTTGATTATTGGGCCAAAAATCATGCCCTCCCAAATCAAGCATCCAAAGGTGCCTCTAACCCTTAAATTCAACCCCGAATCTCATGGCGGGCTTCGTTTTTCAATTTGACCGGATTCGGCCCGGCCCATCCCGGGAGGTTTTCCTGACTCCGCGGTCAGGAAATTTTTGATTTTTGGGCCAAAAATTATGCCCTCCCAAATCAAGCATCCAAAAGTGCCTCTATCCCTTAAATTCAACCCCGAATCTCATGGCGGGCTTCGTTTTTCAATTTGACCGGATTCGGCCCGGCCCATCCCGGGAGGTTTTCCTGACTCCGGGACGGTCAGGAAATTTTTGATTTTTGGGCCAAAAATTATGCCCTCCCAAATCAAGCATCCAAAAATGCCTCTAACCCTTAAATTCAACCCCGAATCTCATGGCGGGCTTCGTTTTTCAATTTGACCGGATTCGGCCCGGCCCATCCCGGGAGGTTTTCCTGACTCCGCGGTCAGGAAATTTTTGATTATTGGGCCAAAAATTATGCCCTCCCAAATCAAGCATCCAAAAGTGCCTCTAACCCTTAAATTCAACCCCCAATCTCATGGCGGGCTTCGTTTTTCAATTTGACTGGATTCGGCCGGGCCCATCCCGGGAGGTTTTCCTGACTCCGCGGTCAGGAAATTTTTGATTTTTGGGCCAAAAATTATGCCCTCCCAAATCAAGCATCCAAAAGTGCCTCTAACCCTTAAATTCAACCCCCAATCTCATGGCGGGCTTCGTTTTTCAATTTGACCGGATTCGGCCCGGCCCATCCCGGGAGGTTTTCCTGAATCCGCGGTCAGGAAATTTTTGATTTTTGGGCCAAAAATTATGCCCTCCCAAATCAAGCATCCAAAAGTGCCTCTATCCCTTAAATTCAACCCCGAATCTCATGGCGGGCTTCCTTTTTCAATTTGACCGGATTCGGCCCGGCCCATCCCGGGAGGTTTTCCTGACTCCGCGGTCAGGAAATTTTTGATTATTGGGCCAAAAATTATGCCCTCCCAAATCAAGCATCCAAAAGTGCCTCTAACCCTAAAATTCAACCCCCAATCTCATGGCGGGCTTCGTTTTTCAATTTGACCGGATTCGGCCCGGCCCATCCCGGGAGGTTTTCCTGACTCCGCGGTCAGGAAATTTTTGATTTTTGGGCCAAAAATTATGCCCTCCCAAATCAAGCATCCAAAAGTGCCTCTAACCCTTAAATTCAACCCCGAATCTCATGGCGGGCTTCGTTTTTCAATTTGACCGGATTCGGCCGGGCCCATCCCGGGAGGTTTTCCTGACTCCGCGGTCAGGAAATTTTTGATTTTTGGGCCAAAAATTATGCCCTCCCAAATCAAGCATCCAAAAGTGCCTCTAACCCTTAAATTCAACCCCCAATCTCATGGCGGGCTTCGTTTTTCAATTTGACCGGATTCGGCCCGGCCCATCCCGGGAGGTTTTCCAGAATCCGCGGTCAGGAAATTTTTGATTTTTGGGCCAAAAATTATGCCCTCCCAAATCAAGCATCCAAAAGTGCCTCTATCCCTTAAATTCAACCCCGAATCTCATGGCGGGCTTCGTTTTTCAATTTGACCGGATTCGGCCCGGCCCATCCCGGGAGGTTTTCCTGACTCCGCGGTCAGGAAATTTTTGATTTTGGGCCAAAAATTATGCCCTCCCAAATCAAGCATCCAAAAGTGCCTCTAACCCTTAAATTCAACCCCCAATCTCATGGCGGGCTTCGTTTTTCAATTTGACCGGATTCGGCCTGGCCCATCCCGGGAGGTTTTCCTGACTCCGCGGTCAGGAAATTTTTGATTTTTGGGCCAAAAATTATGCCCTCCCAAATCAAGCATCCAAAAGTGCCTCTATCCCTTAAATTCAACCCCGAATCTCATGGCAGGCTTCGTTTTTCAATTTGACCGGATTCGGCCCGGCCCATCCCGGGAGGTTTTCCTGACTCCGCGGTCAGGAAATTTTTGATTTTTGGGCCAAAAATTATGCCCTCCCAAATCAAGCATCCAAAAGTGCCTCTAACCCTTAAATTCAACCCCGAATCTCATGGCGGGCTTCGTTTTTCAATTTGACCGGATTCGGCCCGGCCCATCCCGGGAGGTTTTCCTGACTCCGCGGTCAGGCAAATTTTTGATTATTGGGCCAAAAATCATGCCCTCCCAAATCAAGCATCCAAAGGTGCCTCTAACCCTTAAATTCAACCCCGAATCTCATGGCGGGCTTCGTTTTTCAATTTGACCGGATTCGGCCCGGCCCATCCCGGGAGGTTTTCCTGACTCCGCGGTCAGGAAATTTTTGATTTTTGGGCCAAAAATTATGCCCTCCCAAATCAAGCATCCAAAAGTGCCTCTATCCCTTAAATTCAACCCCGAATCTCATGGCGGGCTTCGTTTTTCAATTTGACCGGATTCGGCCCGGCCCATCCCGGGAGGTTTTCCTGACTCCGCGGTCAGGAAATTTTTGATTTTTGGGCCAAAAATTATGCCCTCCCAAATCAAGCATCCAAAAGTGCCTCTAACCCTTAAATTCAACCCCGAATCTCATGGCGGGCTTCGTTTTTCAATTTGACCGGATTCGGCCCGGCCCATCCCGGGAGGTTTTCCTGACTCCGCGGTCAGGAAATTTTTGATTTTGGGCCAAAAATTATGCCCTCCCAAATCAAGCATCCAAAAGTGCCTCTAACCCTTAAATTCAACCCCCAATCTCATGGCGGGCTTCGTTTTTCAATTTGACCGGATTCGGCCTGGCCCATCCCGGGAGGTTTTCCTGACTCCGCGGTCAGGAAATTTTTGATTTTTGGGCCAAAAATTATGCCCTCCCAAATCAAGCATCCAAAAGTGCCTCTATCCCTTAAATTCAACCCCGAATCTCATGGCAGGCTTCGTTTTTCAATTTGACCGGATTCGGCCCGGCCCATCCCGGGAGTTTTTCCTGACTCCGCGGTCAGGAAATTTTGATTTTTGGGCCAAAAATTATGCCCTCCCAAATCAAGCATCCAAAAGTGCCTCTAACCCTTAAATTCAACCCCGAATCTCATGGCGGGCTTCGTTTTTCAATTTGACCGGATTCGGCCGGCCCATCCCGGGAGGTTTTCCTGACTCCGCGGTCAGGAAATTTTTGATTTTTGGGCCAAAAATTATGCCCTCCCAAATCAAGCATCCAAAAGTGCCTCTAACCCTTAAATTCAACCCCCAATCTCATGGCGGGCTTCGTTTTTCAATTTGACCGGATTCGGCCCGGCCCATCCCGGGAGGTTTTCCTGACTCCGCGGTCAGGAAATTTTTGATTATTGGGCCAAAAATCATGCCCTCCCAAATCAAGCATCCAAAGGTGCCTCTAACCCTTAAATTCAACCCCGAATCTCATGGCGGGCTTCGTTTTTCAATTTGACCGGATTCGGCCCGGCCCATCCCGGGAGGTTTTCCTGACTCCGCGGTCAGGAAATTTTTGATTTTTGGGCCAAAAATTATGCCCTCCCAAATCAAGCATCCAAAAGTGCCTCTATCCCTTAAATTCAACCCCGAATCTCATGGCGGGCTTCGTTTTTCAATTTGACCGGATTCGGCCCGGCCCATCCCGGGAGGTTTTCCTGACTCCGCGGTCAGGAAATTTTTGATTTTTGGGCCAAAAATTATGCCCTCCCAAATCAAGCATCCAAAAGTGCCTCTAACCCTTAAATTCAACCCCGAATCTCATGGCGGGCTTCGTTTTTCAATTTGACCGGATTCGGCCCGGCCCATCCCGGGAGGTTTTCCTGACTCCGCGGTCAGGAAATTTTTGATTTTGGGCCAAAAATTATGCCTTCCCAAATCAAGCATCCAAAAGTGCCTCTAACCCTTAAATTCAACCCCCAATCTCATGGCGGGCTTCGTTTTTCAATTTGACCGGATTCGGCCCTGGCCCATCCCGGGAGGTTTTCCTGACTCCGCGGTCAGGAAATTTTTGATTTTTGGGCCAAAAATTATGCCCTCCCAAATCAAGCATCCAAAAGTGCCTCTATCCCTTAAATTCAACCCCGAATCTCATGGCCGGCTTCGTTTTTCAATTTGACCGGATTCGGCCCGGCCCATCCCGGGAGGTTTTCCTGACTCCGCGGTCAGGAAATTTTTGATTTTTGGGCCAAAAATTATGCCCTCCCAAATCAAGCATCCAAAAGTGCCTCTAACCCTTAAATTCAACCCCGAATCTCATGGCGGGCTTCGTTTTTCAATTTGACCGGATTCGGCCCGGCCCATCCCGGGAGGTTTTCCTGACTCCGCGGTCAGGAAATTTTTGATTTTTGGGCCAAAAATTATGCCCTCCCAAATCAAGCATCCAAAAGTGCCTCTAACCCTTAAATTCAACCCCGAATCTCATGGCGGGCTTCGTTTTTCAATTTGACCGGATTCGGCCCGGCCCGTCCCGGTAGGTTTTCCTGACTCCGCGGTCAGGAAATTTTTGATTTTTGGGCCAAAAATTATGCCCTCCCAAATCAAGCATCCAAAAGTGCCTCTATCCCTTAAATTCAACCCCGAATCTCATGGCGGGCTTCGTTTTTCAATTTGACCGGATTCGGCCCGGCCCATCCCGGGAGGTTTTCCTGACTCCGCGGTCAGGAAATTTTTGATTTTTGGGCCAAAAATTATGCCCTCCCAAATCAAGCATCCAAAAGTGCCTCTAACCCTTAAATTCAACCCCGAATCTCATGGCGGGCTTCGTTTTTCAATTTGACCGGATTCGGCCCGGCCCATCCCGGGAGGTTTTCCTGACTCCGCGGTCAGGAAATTTTTGATTTTTGGGCCAAAAATTATGCCCTCCCAAATCAAGCATCCAAAAGTGCCTCTAACCCTTAAATTCAACCCCGAATCTCATGGCGGGCTTCGTTTTTCAATTTGACCGGATTCGGCCCGGCCCGTCCCGGGAGGTTTTCCTGACTCCGCGGTCAGGAAATTTTTGATTTTTGGGCCAAAAATTATGCCCTCCCAAATCAAGCATCCAAAAGTGCCTCTAACCCTTAAATTCAACCCCGAATCTCATGGCGGGCTTCGTTTTTCAATTTGACCGGATTCGGCCCGGCCCATCCCGGGAGGTTTTCCTGACTCCGCGGTCAGGAAATTTTTGATTTTTGGGCCAAAAATTATGCCCTCCCAAATCAAGCATCCAAAAGTGCCTCTATCCCTTAAATTCAACCCCGAATCTCATGGCGGGCTTCGTTTTTCAATTTGACCGGATTCGGCCCGGCCCATCCCGGGAGGTTTTCCTGACTCCGCGGTCAGGAAATTTTTGATTTTTGGGCCAAAAATCATGCCCTCCCAAATCAAGCATCCAAAGGTGCCTCTAACCCTTAAATTCAACCCCGAATCTCATGGCGGGCTTCGTTTTTCAATTTGACCGGATTCGGCCCGGCCCATCCCGGGAGGTTTTCCTGACTCCGCGGTCAGGAAATTTTTGATTTTTGGGCCAAAAATTATGCCCTCCCAAATCAAGCATCCAAAAGTGCCTCTATCCCTTAAATTCAACCCCGAATCTCATGGCGGGCTTCGTTTTTCAATTTGACCGGATTCGGCCCGGCCCATCCCGGGAGGTTTTCCTGACTCCGCGGTCAGGAAATTTTTGATTATTGGGCCAAAAATTATGCCCTCCCAAATCAAGCATCCAAAGTGCCTCTAACCCTTAAATTCAACCCCCGAATCTCATGGCGGGCTTCGTTTTTCAATTTGACCGGATTCGGCCCGGCCCATCCCGGGAGGTTTTCCTGACTCCGCGGTCAGGAAATTTTTGATTTTTGGGCCAAAAATTATGCCCTCCCAAATCAAGCATCCAAAAGTGCCTCTATCCCTTAAATTCAACCCCGAATCTCATGGCGGGCTTCGTTTTTCAATTTGACCGGATTCGGCCCGGCCCATCCCGGGAGGTTTTCCTGACTCCGCGGTCAGGAAATTTTTGATTTTTGGGCCAAAAATCATGCCCTCCCAAATCAAGCATCCAAAGGTGCCTCTAACCCTTAAATTCAACCCCGAATCTCATGGCGGGCTTCGTTTTTCAATTTGACCGGATTCGGCCCGGCCCATCCCGGGAGGTTTTCCTGACTCCGCGGTCAGGAAATTTTTGATTTTTGGGCCAAAAATTATGCCCTCCCAAATCAAGCATCCAAAAGTGCCTCTAACCCTTAAATTCAACCCCGAATCTCATGGCGGGCTTCGTTTTTCAATTTGACCGGATTCGGCCCGGCCCATCCCGGGAGGTTTTCCTGACTCCGCGGTCAGGAAATTTTTGATTATTGGGCCAAAAATTATGCCCTCCCAAATCAAGCATCCAAAAGTGCCTCTAACCCTTAAATTCAACCCCCGAATCTCATGGCGGGCTTCGTTTTTCAATTTGACCGGATTCGGCCCGGCCCATCCCGGGAGGTTTTCCTGACTCCGCGGTCAGGAAATTTTTGATTTTTGGGCCAAAAATTCATGCCCTCCCAAATCAAGCATCCAAAAGTGCCTCTAACCCTTAAATTCAACCCCGAATCTCATGGCGGGCTTCGTTTTTCAATTTGACCGGATTCGGCCCGGCCCATCCCGGGAGGTTTTCCTGACTCCGCGGTCAGGAAATTTTTGATTTTTGGGCCAAAAATTATGCCCTCCCAAATCAAGCATCCAAAAGTGCCTCTAACCCTTAAATTCAACCCCGAATCTCATGGCGGGCTTCGTTTTTCAATTTGACCGGATTCGGCCCGGCCCATCCCGGGAGGTTTTCCTGACTCCGCGGTCAGGAAATTTTTGATTTTTGGGCCAAAAATTATGCCCTCCCAAATCAAGCATCCAAAAGTGCCTCTAA